>JAKSZT010053843.1:5601796-5642391 GCA_026826555.1 Tolypeutes matacus | reverse complement strand
TCTATCTATCTATCTATCTATCTATCTATCTATCTATCTATCTATCTATCTATCTATCTATCTAGAGTACATATATAATATGTTAAGATAGTTAAGGAATTGGCTCACATGATTACAGGGACTAGTAAGTCCAAAATCTGTAGGGCAGGTCAGCAGGCTGGAAAGTCAGACAGGAGTTGATGTGGTAGTCTCAAGTCTTGAGGCAGAATTTCTTCTCCAAGAAACCTTAGTTTTTCTCTTAAGGCTTTCAACTGATTGGATGAGACCCACTCATATTATTGGGGGTAATCTCTTTTACTTAAAAATCAACCAACTATAGATGTTAACCACATCTACAAAGCTCCTTTGCAGCAACATCTAGACTAGTGTCTGACCAAACAACTGGCCACCATAACCTAGCCAAGTTGACACATAAAATTAACCATCATGGTCAGACTCTTAATATATCCTATTTGATAAGAGTGTGGAGAAACTAAAGACCATGTACAGAAACAGGGGCGACTGAATTATTGTCTTAAAATATAAAGTTTTATGAGGGAAATATTGATTTGTAGCTCTCTGTATTTTGATCATACATAATAAAAAACATAAGAGTTTCAAGAAATTTTAGACTGGAAACTCTTTTTATTATTATTTCATGCAAATTTCCAGAATGAACACTTCTGATGTTTTTCAATATGTAGACATCCGTTTTTGCAAAGTACTCCTCTATATGTGTTTGTGTGGGTACTCTTTTGCATTTCTTTTTTCTCACTTCTCATTATTTATTGTAAACATTTTTGTGCCACTTCTTTTAATGGCTACATAAAAAGTTTAAACTGCAGAATTCTTCCTTTAAATAAGTCTATATGTTGAACTCTGATGGAGGCAGAGAAAGGCAAGTAGGAGAACCCTTCCTGATTACACTCCCTTCCACCGCTGGCCCAAAAGTGGCTCCTAAAGTGTATCCAAAGAGCCCCTAAAACTCTGCAGTACAGGATAAAATGGATTCCCTTATTGTATAATTGAGGAAACTGAATTCCAAAGAAGGCAAGCAACCTTCCTAAGGGCACCAAGAATTTCCTTGGGGCATGTCTTCCTTTAAGGTATCAAAGGGTTTAATGGCTATATAGTTCTTATTAAATAAGTCTTCAAAAAGACTCAACTTTAAAGGTCTGCTGCATCTAGCATAGTGGACAGCTGATTGTACTCTACTGTCCAAGTCATTTCTTTTGGCTCTCAACTCACAGCTTTCAAATGTCTCAGCAGTCTAAACATTTTCACTAAATATATTCACCAGGAAATTCATCATAAATAATGTTTTTAATTATTATTATTATGTTTGATAGAAACTTCCAAAGTTTTTCTTCTGTGAAAATCAGAGAAATGTTTTAATGGTAGCAAAAACTATTTGATAGCTGGCTGATCAATTGCTTTAGCAGGTATCTTCAGTTCTTGGTGAAAACTATCAAGACCAGAATATTGCCCTTTAATTTCCTTTGGCAGTGTAAGACCAAGAACTTTTGTCATTTCTCTTGGTATTCTTCTTTGAAATATTTTTCTTTTGTCCTATGACTTTCTCCAAGTGGATCAGAGCTTGAGTATTTCACTGTGCCTAACTCGAGATTGATTTTAACTGCTTGCAAATATGTTTGTGTTTGATAACCTCATCTAAAAATTGACACCAGAACAGAAGATAACTCAGAAAATCACATGCAGCTATATTTTTATTTCAAATCTACTGTTTAAATAGTAGAAATATTTAATGTCACAGGGGATGGAGACATGAGCTACAGCCCAATGATTTCTGACCATTACAAACTTACTGTTCAAACAAAAGAGGGTGGTTCAGACTTCCTGGGCTGAGACACTAACTGGATAACGAGGAGTCCTCAAAATTACCTTTCTTTTACAATACAATATTTTTATAGGATAAGAACTAAATTATGCTAATTGGAAGTTTACATGTATTATTAAAATTCAATGATAACTCCAGCACTTGTTTAGAGCTTAGAAAAGTATTTTTTTTTTCCCACAGAGGAGTACTTTATCATTCACATTGCTTAGAATTGCTGATGATTGATGATTTAAAAGGCAAACTAATTTTAAATCAGTTTTACTATTGTTTTAAAATTCTCTATAGACAATGCAATTCATTGTTTCCTATGCCCAGGATGGACTGCTCCCACCACCCTGCTCTTGATATGTTAATATGTACATGTGTGACAAAAGATTGGGATGAGGTAAGGGGAATGTTTAGAAGAGTGCTATGCAGGCATGTCCTATGAAGTGGTGCTGGTTTGTGACAAGGTAAGTACAAAAATGTAGAGTAAACACTTAGAAGTTTTTTAAAATAGCAATTTGATTTTGCTGATATCCAGGATAATTTTGTAGTGCAATTGATCATTGTTCATGGATTCTGGATTTGCAAATTTGCCTACTCACGTAAACTTACTTGTAACCCTCAAATCAATACTTATGGCACTGTCACGGTCATTTGCAGGCATGTGCAGAGCAGTGAAAAAATCTGAGCGCACATGCATGTTCCCAGCTGAGGTCAAACTGCCTTGTTTGGGCTATCATACTATAAACCAGCATCCTTTTATTTTCACAGTTTATTTAGCACCACGATTTTATGCATTCTTGTGTTATTTGCTGGTGATTTTGCTGCTTAAAATGGCCCCTAGTCATAGTGCTGAAGTGCTGCTTAGAGTTCCTAAGTATAAGAAGGCTGTGTTTTAGTTTCCCAGGCTGCTGAAAGCACATACCATGAAATCGTTCAGCTTAAACAATGGGAATTTATTAGCTTACAATTTTGAGGCCGAGGAAATGTCCAAATCAAGGCATCATCAAGGCAATGCTCTCTTCTTGAAGACCTACTGCCAGCGATCCTTGACTCCTTTGCCACATGGCAAGGCACCTGGTGGCATCCTCTGGTCTCCCCCCTCTTCTTTGGGCCTCATTGCCTTCAGCTTCTTGCTTCTGTGACTTTTTCTCTTTCTCTCTGTTTATAAAGGACTCCAATGAGAGGATGAAGACCATCCTGAATGAGGTGGGTCACATCTTAACCAAAGTAGTCTCATCAAACCGTCCTACTTACAATGGGTTTACACCCACAGAAGGGATTAAGTTTAAGAACATGTTTTTCTGAGGTACATACAGCTCTAAACCACCACAGTCTGGGATGTGCCTTATTGGTGTTGGATAAGTTTCATTTAGGCATGAGTTATACTGCTGTTGGCTGTGAGTTCAATGCTAATGAATCAACAATATATATACATATTTGAATTTTTAAAATTTTATTTTCTTTATTAAAGAAGTTGTAGGTTTACAGAACAATTATGCATTAAAAAAGGGATTCACATATACTACTGCACCACCAACATCTTGCATTGCTATGGAATATTTGTTACAATTGATGATAGCACATTTTTATAATTGTACTATAAAGTAAAATCTTTAGGGTTCACTATGTTGTGTAGTTCCATGGATTTCTAAAAAATTTTTATACTGTTATTATATATACAATCTAATATTTTCCCTTTTAATAATATTCAGATATATATGACAGTACTGTTAATTGTGTTCACAATCTTGTGCTACCATCACCACCATCCACTACCAAAACACTTCCATCATTCCAAATAGGAACTCTGTACATTTTAAGCCTTAACTTCCCATTCCCTATCCCCATCCCGTCCCTAGTAACTTATATTCTAGATTCTGACTCTATGAGTTTGCTTATTCTAATTATTTCAAATCAGTGAGATCACACAATATTTATACTTTTGTGTCTGGCTTATTTCACTCAACATGATATCTTCAAGGTTTATCTATGTTGTTCATTCCTTTTTATGTATCGGGACTTCATTCCTTTTTATGGAGGAATACTATTCCATTGTGTATATATATATATATATCACATATTATTTATTCATTCCTCAGTTGATGGACACGGGGGTTGCTTCAATCTTTTAGCACTTGTGAATAATTCTATGAACATCAGTTTACAAATACGTTTGGGTTCCTGCTTTCAGTTCTTTTGGGTATATACCTAGTAGTGGGATTGCTGGGTCATATAGTAGTTCTATACTGAGCTTTCTATGGAATTGCCAAACTTACTTCCATAGCAGCTGCACCATTTTGCATTGCTACTAGCAATGAATGAGTGTCCCCGTTTCTCTGCATCCTCTATCCAACACATAATTTTCTGATTGTTTCTTTTTATTTATAATCTAGTATCCATTCTAATGGGTGCGAAATGGTATCTCATTGAGATTTTGATTTGAATTTCCTGATAGCTAATAATGTTGAGTATCTTTTAATGTGCTTTCTGGCCATTTGTATATCTTTTTTAAGAGATGTCTATTCAAGTCTTTTGCTCACTTTAAAATTGGTTTGTTTGTCCTTTTGTTGTTAAGTTTAAGGATTTCTTTATATATGCATGGCATGAAAGGTTGATTCAACATAAGAAAATAAATTCATACAACACATTAACAGAATGAAGGGAAAAAACACAAGATCATCTCAATTAATGCAGAAAGGTCATTTGACAAAATCCAGCACCCCTTCTTGATAAAAATGTTTAGAACACTAGGAATAGAAGGAAACATCCTCAATATAAAGGGCATATATGAAAAGCCCACAACTAGCATCCTACTCAATGGGAAAAGATTGAAAGCTTTCCCTCTAAGATCAGGAACAAGACAAGAATGCCTGTTGTCACCACTGTTATTCAACAATATACTTGAAGTTCTTGCCAAGGCAATTACACAAGAAAAAGAAATAAAAGATGTCCAAATTGTAAAAGAGGAAGTAAAACTTTCCCCATTTGCAGATGATATGATCCAATATACAGAATATCTTGAAAAATCCACAACAAAGCTCCTAGAGCTAATAAATGAATTCAGCAAAGTAGCAGGGTACAAGATCAACATCCAGAAGTCAGTAGTGTGTCTGTATCCAAGAAATGAACAATTGGAAGAAGAAATCAAGAAGAAAATTCCATTTTCACAATAATAACTAAAATATTCAACTAACTAGGAATAAATCTATCCAAATTTGTAAAGAACTTGAACACAGAAAACTACAAAACATTGCTAAAAGAAATCAAAAGAAGACCTAAATAAATGGAACGACATTCCATGTTCATGGATTGGAAGCCTAATTATGGTTAATCCTACCCAAAGCAATTTGTGGATTCAATGCAATGCCAATAAAAATATCAACAATCTTCTTTGCAGAAATGGTAAAGCCAATCATTAAATTTATATGGAAGGGTAAGAGGCCCAGAATAGTGAAAGCCATCTAAAAAAAGAATGAAGGACTCACTCTTCCTGACCTTAAAACAGCATGGTACTGGCACAAGGACAGACATATAGGCCAATGGAATCAAACTGAGAGCTCAGAAATCAACCCTCATATTTATAGCCAATTAATTTTTGAAAATGGAGCAAAGACTACCCGATTGTGAAAGAATAATTGGGAAAGAATAGTCTCTTCAACAAATGGTGCTGGGAAAGCTGGATCTCCATTTGAAAAAAAAAAAAAAAGGAAGGCCTCACACCATATACAAAAATCAACTCAAGATTGATCAAAGACCTAAATGTAAGCACTTGAACTATCAAACTCCTAGAAGAAAACATAGGGAAGCATCTTCAGGACCTGGTATTAGGTAATGGTTTCTTAGACTTTACACTCAAAATACAAGCAACAAAAGAAAAAATAGATAAATGGTGCCTTCTCAAAATTAAAAACTATTGTACCTCAAAGAACTTTATCGTGTGAGTAAAAAGATAACCAACACAATGGGAGAAAATGTTTGGAATAGCCAATAAGGTTTAATTAAGTTATCTTTAAACAGAAGCATATATCAAACAAGATTATATATTGATCAGTTGATAAGAATGTTGTGACCAAAGGCTCACAGGAACCTAACCATGTATTTCCTGTAAGAACATTGCTTCAGTATTCATCAATTCAGTATTTGCATCAACTTTAAAGAACATAAATACCATAAGTGATGACAATTGACTGTAATCCATTTTCATATTTTGCAAACAGGAAAAAATTTTAAATCGTCCTTTACCACGGATACTTTAAGAAGTATTAGTTTCATAGTCTCCTGTTGAATTACAGGATATACTCTAAAATGCCTTGATTTAAAAAGATGGTGACTTCTTATGATTCTATGCAAGGAAACATACCAAATAACTGAGAGCAGAATGAATTAGAAACTGCCAAAATTGATTATATTGGAATATAGCATATATGTTAAAACAACTTAAACATCCGATTCTATCCTGGGACAAGCTTAATGTGTTCTCCCTGTGTAAGGCTTATTAATATTGAGATGATCAAGATGTGAATATTAAAGTGGCTGGTTTCATTATATACTCACCTGAATGCAGTGGACTGGAATTAGATAATTCTTTGGGAACAGTTCTCACCTTTAATTCTCTTAGGGCAAATTATGGGTGATTGGAAGGATGCCAGGAATAAAATTAGTAGTATATGGATGACTGTGTATAACAAAAAAGTAGGAGGGATTCAATGTTCAATCCAGAATGCAATAAACTAGGATGACTAAGGCAGTGTATAAAGAAGACATTTCTGGCTGAAATAATTAGGAGAATAATGAAGGTGTCAATCTCTTAGTGACAGGGATTTCTTTCTACTCCAATTTTAGTTCCAATTCTCTCTTGGTTCTTCTGTTATTTGAAATGTTCTTAAAACAGTTTGGCATTTCCTTTTCAAAAATGCCACCAGTTATGACTCAAGTAGCAACTTAGCTCCATAATTTTAACTTTCTCTAGGTTAGAATACAAAGTAGAAAAAAGGAATATTCATTTTGCAGGGGATTTGAAGTCTGTGACTTTTATCACTTCTGTTATAGATATTACAACATATAATTATTAGTTATTTTCACTTTATTATTCATCCATTCATTTCATACTTTATGGTGTATTAGAAAGAATCATTTTTGGAAAATGAATGGACTAGATGAATAAAAAATAGATTGGAATAGATTTAAATCTGAAGAATGCAAGATATTTTTGCTAATAGGAAAAATGACTTTTTCCCATTCTGTGGCAGTTTGCAATTATTTTATGTATCCCAAAAAGAGAAATATTATGTTTGTAAACTAATCTATTCCTCTGCATGTGATACCCTTTGATTGCATTAAAGTCAGTTGAGGGGCCTTTGATTAGATTACTTGATCATTGCTTTAGGACTTTTAATTGGACTATTTAGTGAGGCATGACTCAGGTTGAGGCTCTTCCCCCTTGCTGAGTCTGATATGAACGGAAACACAGAGAGACACTCAGACAGACTCAGGAAAAGGAAGTTGCCATGTTTGATCCTGCCATGTAAGAGAAAGGATTGCTTAAGCACGAAGCCCCTAGAGGTTAGGCCCACGGAGCAGCTCAGCAGGAAAGGGTGAGCCCAGAGGGGAAGGCTGAAACTTCGGCAGAGATGGGTGCTATCTTGCTTCACTATGTGGCGACACACCAGGACCAACAGTAGCTGACTTTGGTGAGAAAGCATCTCTTACGGTGCCCTGATTTGGACTTTCCATGGCCTTGGAACTCTAAGTTTTTACCCCAAATAAATCTCCTTTATAAAAGCCAACACATTTCTGGTACTTTGCATCAGCACCCCTTTTGGCAAACTAAAACACATTCTAAATCTATTATGTTTGGAAAAGAGTCTAGAAATCTATTGTTTATAGACTCCAGCAGTCATTTGGTCTAAACATTATAGGTATATCAGGATATAAATGTTTTATGCTTAGCATATCTCTGCTGAACACAAGCATATTTTACTAGCCTTTTAAAAAGGGATATCAGAGGTATTTCTTAGATAATTATAAGACACGAAGGAAAGCATTTTTGATTCGATAATCCATCATCCAATCTAGCTTTTTGCCTGTACTCAAGTTGCCGTGAAATAAGAAAAAAAAAAATACTGCCATATTTTAAAATAAAAGTTACATAATTCTTGCCTCCATGAAATTCTTCATATGTCTAGCTTGACTTCTTTTCTGTAATTGTTTAATCCCTGTTTTTGTAGCTTTTTTAGGGTATAGCTTCTTTCAAGAATTAGTCCTGTCAACTGTGACTGTCGGACAATACATGGGACCAAAATTCTCAATTATTTAATAGTTTTCTGATTGAACTTGAAACTTGCTGGACTTTTCTTACCCATCCATTTACTGCACAAAGCAAAGCAAACCTGCAGGAGGAAACAGAAGAAAATAAATATGTGGAGGATGCTGCGTCTCCTGAGAGTACAGTCCCCATGGAAGGCTTTTATTCTCCAAGGTTTCCTATTAGTAATCCAATACCCCCTGAGGCTAATAATTTCTGGCTGTTTTTCATGTATTATTTTCAGAAGGAACATTATCTTTAAAAATAAATGCCATACTACATCAGAAGAAAGACCTAGTAAAAATGGCAAGTGGGTGAATGTAGAACTTATCAGCTCACCATTAATTATCCCTGGTGAGATGAAGTGTGGGTGAGCTTAATAAAGCTTTTCAAAGCTAAATTTCAAATGGCTGCTAGCTTTCCACAGACCCTGTTAACACATATACAGCGTACCTATTATTTTCACTGACCGTAACTTAGGGAATTTTAAGAAAAGATTAAAAATGTATGCAATATAACCTACTGAACATAAAGTACAGAATCCTTTGTCTTCATATCAACTAAGTTAGCACTCTTTCAGGTAATAACCTTAATATAGTATTCTAATTTGGTGGCGTTTTTTGGTATAATAAACTATTACATAATTTTCCTTCCCCTCAAAGACATGGAATTCTAAGATATAACAAATACTGTAGGTAATTTTCATCAATTAATTGTTGTTTGAGGCTCTGCAAATAAAATTTATATGGAATTCTCCCCCCCCCCATTTACTTCAAGAAAAACTCTACAGGGTCAAACAGTGTAGTAGAAAAGTTGATATTTTACTCCTGTGACAAGGCTACTCATAGGAGATTCTGGAATTCCTAAAGAATCTGAATTAATGTTGGTATGTAAGAGCTTATTTAATCTTTATTTTGTTTTTAAAATTAAACCTTTAAGATAATTCAGATTTCTCCCTACATACTTGGATTGAAAGCAGTTTATAAACATCTTATATAGGATCTCATTAAAGGATGATTACAATTCTTACATTTTCTTGATTAATTCAACGACTGTTTGTCACTTATTTTATAGTATGTAAGCATAAACTATCACATATTATTTTTATTACATTTATAAAAATGGTTCCATTTGTATTAGGAAGTTTTGGAAAACCTTAATATTAAAATGCATTTGTAAATATAAAATAAGTTTCATTCTTTATAAGAATTCCAAACAAAAAGTATCAATGAGAAATTACATTTAATCTGTATAAATTTCCTTTTTCATTTAAGAAAAATTAATGATTGGGCCAGTTCATGCATTTATCACATTTGAAGTCTAGCACTCTTTCCATAATGAAAAAAAAAAAAAAAAATCATTTGTTTTTGGCTAAGCAATTTTGTATATGGCATTCATTATTTTTTTCAACCAGAAATGCTGGATTCTAGAGCATGGTAGACAGCTGGTAGCTGGCTGTGTGTGCTCTTTGGTTCAGTAAGCCTTGAGTTTGGTAGTCCCTTCTCGGTGAAAGTGGGGGAAGGCATGACCTGTTAAAGTCAAGGAACAAACACCTCCCAGTCTCCAGCACACAAGCCAGAGGGCTGGAAGGCTAAGAGCTCTCTGAGGCTCTGGCCAAGCCTGTCTCCCCCAGAAGGAGCCTTGTCAAAGGCAGGTCAAAAGTAGGAACAGATCCTGTGAGTAAAGTCAAGCCTGGTCCCCTTCCCCTGCTTATTATTCCTTATTATTTTTGCTGTTTTCAGTATTGTCTTAGTTTGCCAGATCTGCTGTCACAAATACCACAATCTGGTTGGCTTTACCAACAAGAATATATAGGCTCACAGTTTGGAGGCTGGAAGTCCAATATCAAGGTATCATCAGGCCATGGCTTCTCCAAAATCTGTAGTGTGCTGGTGGTGGCCTGCTGACAATCAATCTCTGCCTCTGTCGCATGGCAATCTGTATCTTTCTGTTTCTTCCTGTAGCTTTTACTTCCACATCCAAATTTCCTTTGCTTATCAGGTCTCCAGTCATAGCAAATTAAGGCCCACCCTAATTCAATTTGGCCTTGTCTAAATAGGATCTTTAAAGGCTCTGGGATCCCAGGTTGAAAGAACTTCCCTTCCTTCCCTTTCAGATTTGGCTCTTCCCATGGACTGTGGTTGTTTGGCCTGTGCTATCTGCCTCCTCTTCCTCTCCCTCTTCTTCCTCCATGCGGCATGCTACTGCCTGAAGGTCCAGACCAATTCTATCTTGAGGCCCAGAACGACCAGACTCTAACCTGGGGAGCTTTTAAATCGATACACAAGATGTTCTTCTCAACTTGCTGGAGCCTCAGGGGTCTGATCCCATCCCCTGGGCTCTTTCCAAGAGGAAGAAGGAAACCCCAGACTATGAGTTGAGTTCTGAAAGGGAACTTGCAATCAGTGTCCACAAAGTGACAATGTTACAAGCGATGCTTCTGGTCTCCAAGACTACTAGCACATTATTACTGAATTTTTACAATTCACTTGAGTAACTCATATGATGACAGGAGAGGTGCACTGAAGGAAAACACGTATATTCTCTGTTTTCATGTTAAGACTCCCTAATGGGGAGGAGGTTTTTCTTCTTTTACTGAGGATTACTAAGAGCTGTCAGTTTGTTATGTATCCAGTCGTTCCTACTGCTCAGTTTGTATTTCCCAGATTACTTCCCATGTCTAAATAGTATTTTCCCTTTGGAATGAAAGTTATATTCCAATTATAACATTTTCCCCAGTAGCTGTAAAGTGTTTCCCTCAGTTTCTGTCAGCTGTATTTTAAGATTCAGAACACTACAAATAATTTGCCAGCCTGTCTGAAAGATGTAAGGGTAATAGATCACTCAGATAACACATACTTCAAAAAGGAGCATAAGGGGTACAAATGGTTCTACACCTACCCCACCCTCAAAAACATGAACAAGAACTTCTATGAGAAAGAAATGTCATTCAGAGAAAGTAAAGACAGAGTAAGATATTTTGGATAAATACTACATTCATGAAACATAATATATATATATATATATTTTTTTTTTTTTAAATTTTATTTATTTATTCATTTATCCCCCCCTTGCTGCTTCTGCTCGCTGGGTCAGCTAACCACGCCGTGCGGGCAGGCTTGCCTTCACCAGGAGGCCCCAGGAACCGAACCTGGGGCCTCCCATATGGTAAACGGGAGCCCTACTGATTGAGCCACAGCCGCTTCCCATGAAACATAATATTGAACTCTTGCAATACTATAAAGGTTCTGGATTAGGATGGAAGAACCTTTTCCTAAAGAGTCTGATATTTGGGTTATATGCTTTTGGGTAGAATATTGTTTAATTGCATTATATTTCACAAAGGAGGATATCCTACAATTTAAAAGATTAATGTCATTCAATCTTCATACTATAAAACAGAAAGTAACAGTTCTTATAGCTTTGCTCAATAATTTGTGAATGGAAAGCATAAACACCCAGATATGACATGCTTTCCATCTCACATTAGGCCACAAAAGCAGAACAAGTTACAGATCTGTCTTTGTAATTTGAGCTTCATATGTCACCAGGCACCATTTCCTACAGCTATGACGTTAATATAGCTCATGTGATGTATTAATCAGCTATATCCTGATGTGTCAGGCAGCCAGCTGCACCCCGCAGGTTCCTATAATCTAGCAGATGGCCCACCATTCAAACACATTGTAACACCTGTTCTTCAAGGGACTCCTAATCCAGGCTGTCCCCTAAACTCAAAGAATGTTTTACATCGGTGTGGAAGTCATTATATTATCTTTCATTCACAGAAATTTAAAATCTCTAGGAGTCAGGGTGCAGGGCAGGCAGAGATGGAAGGGAATTTTTTGAGCCCACAGTAGCAAATAAATAGAAGTGAATATAAATAAATGTACAGGAGAGAGAGAGAGAGAGAGAGAGAGAGAGAGAGAGAGAGAGAGGGATTGATTTGTGGTCTGTAAGCAGATGAAGCCAGGAGGCTGGACCCCCACAACTACCCTCTGCTGTATTGAGCCATCTGTTTTGCAGATGTGAAATACCGGAGGCTGCATTAGACAATTAACTTACCCCTGCTGAGGGTCACTTGTGAGCCAGGTGGTGAACCATCTTTGACCTAAAAACAACCAAATTGCCCCAGAATATGGCTTTACATAAATCCATAGCCTACTTAAGATGATTTGAACAGAAAAATCTTGAGATGGAAGTATTCAATTTCTTCTTTTAACTTTTAAGGGGCTATGGCATTACAAAAAAAAAAAAGTTTTACCCTGGAATTTCATATTTTATATGCAATTATTTGTGGAAATATGTTTAATATTCAGATAAGTTGGACCTAGTGGCATAACTAAAAGAGCTGGTTAGAGATACCTGGTCATAGAGAATACTAGGAAGATGGTTGGAGATTGTGGTGAAAGTCATGTATAAAAATCCCTTGACGTTTCTTGCTGAATTTTAGAATTTATAAGTGACTCCATTTACTTTAAAGTGTAATTATAGGTGGCTATGGTATAGAAAAATTTGTATTTTTATATGTTCAACTGCAACTCAAAAATTCAGGTGTTATGTAAGTTTGAATTAGGGCAAAAAGGTAACCTATAATTTAAAATAGAACACAGCCAAGACATGGTAAAACTGAATCTCAAAAGTTCTTCATTAAAAGGGAAATTAATGAAAACTGAATTAGGCCATGGGGCAGAGGGATTTCTAATTGTAGAAAGAACCAAAGCAGGTCACTACATTGACAAACAGGGTGAATATCTGATTCTCAAAACCAGAGACATTTAGACAATTACTCCACAGGATAGCTCTAGATTAGGCACATAAAATGGAGGAAAAAGGGCAAAGCTGAAGAGCTTCCAGAATGGGGACCAAATGAGAACTTTAGTAAGTCCTGGTATTTGCATAGTTCTTCACAGAGTAGTTTATTGCTGCTTACAGCTGCTTGAGGTCATTTAATATAAATATTCTCTAGAACATTTTCCAGAATCTTTTAGTGAATCTTGGGGGTCATGTGAGGAAGGTGATAGGTTTAAAAGCAGCAGAAGAGTGTCATCAAATGCTGTGACACAGCTCCTAACTGCAGCTTTGACTTTCTAGAACCAAATTGGGTGTAAGAGAGTCAGAGAGAATAGAAGGAAGAATCTTCAGGTGTGTGTTTCCTTTCTAGTTTCTGCAGCACCCTCCCTGCCTGCCTTCAGGTGGATCTTTAGAGCAGGGATTACTTGAGGGCTACTGTGGGGCAGGCTCAGTGCCTGGTGCTGGGGATTCAGTGTGAAATGAGAGATTTGTGGTCCCTGATCCAGAGAAGGGGGTAGGCTTAAAGTCAGGTCAGGAGATAGCATGAGGAAAGTAACGGGAAGCACAATAACTACCAGCTATTGTCGTATCTCCCCATACCCACTACTTCATGTTTAGAGTCAGGGGGAATGGGAAAGAGAGAAGGAGAAAAGAAGCAAAACTGAAGGAAAGAATATAGATGTGAAAAATTAAACACAACTCAGAAATAATAATGGCTAACATATTTTTAGAACTTACAGTGCCAAGCACTGTTTTGATTATATATATATTTATGTCTTATTTATTTATGTTTAACATACTGACATGCTAATATATAATATATATATTAAATATTACAACACATATATTTAACATATTATCATAACAACCCTATGAGCAGTGGCGTCCTTGTAAAAGTTTAACAATCAGCTCTCAAAACAACAACATTGAGTTGCAGTGTTTGCTGATTTCCATGTGTAAATAAATATTCTCCACCATGGCCAATATCAAGCTACCAACATAATGCCATCGGACATGGGAGATGGGAAGAGATTTGAAGTAGCACACCATTATATACCGTTTTCACCATATATATACAATAGACATAAACAACCTCAAAAACATAGGTAATAGTAAGAGAATTAGGAAGTGATGACCTTTGAGTATTTATTATTTTTGATTTAATATAACATTTATTAAATTGCATAATTTAATTTTTAATGGTGGCTGTGTTTAACAACAGCTTGCAGAATTCCTGAAAACTTAATGGGGGCAGGGGGGGGGAACTTAATGGGCTTTTGCAAACAGACACAAGCCAGCATACCACTGCCTAGGAGATAAGTGCTGTTATTATCCTTGTTTTACATTAAGAAGAAACTGAGGAATACGGTTTAGTAATTTGCCTAAGGTACCATAATTTGTGAATAGCCAAACTGGGATTACAAACTTGTGTTCCAAAGCTTGAAATAGATTTAAAACAGCCCCTAAAGACCCCCAAATTCCTCTCTAATAACGTTCTAATTACTTTCTGGGGCAAAAAACGATTTTTTTTTTTTTTTTTTTTTAAGGATTTATTTATTTATTTACTTTTATCCATTTTTACACCCCTTCCCCCCCCCCGTTTTTGCTGTTTCTGTGTCCATTCGCTGGGCAACTCTGTGTCCATTTTCTGCCCTCTCTTCTCATCCTTCTCCTCCTGTCTTCACTGGGATTCAATCCTTGGAATCTCTGATGTAGGAGAGAGGCATCCTGCCCGCGCCACCTTAGTTGCTGGTTTTTCGGTGCGTCTCATCTTGCCTCTCCCTTGTGTCACTCTCCTATTATGTCATCATCTTGCTGTGTGGCTCGCGGAAACTGGTGGTGCACCCGCGCACAGGGCCTGGCGGCCCACGCACCTTCTATATATTTTTAAAATTTTTACCAGGAGGTCCCGGGGATCGAACCCAGGTCCCTCCATATGGGAGATGGACGCCAACCAGATATAGCCCCCTGCTATATCTCTTAAGGTTGACCAGAGATACCTAAGGTTACAGTCTTTTCCCATACAGGATGGTCATATAATAAATCAGGCTTAGTTTATCACCAGCATTCTAAAAACCAGACCTAGGGAGGAAAACGAGGTCTGGGGACACATGCATGGTTTCTAATATAGCGAATGTTTAGCCTACCCTGATTATCACAGAATCAGGACAGTGAGAATATTCGCATAAAAAACGATTTTGAAAGATCATTTAGAGGGGAGGATGGCTTGGGGAAGGGGTGCATGAGTTTCCACCCTGGATGGGTAGGAGGCTAATTAGAGAGTACAAGAGGCTGAAAAGAACTTCTTTCCTCTCTCGGCCACAGCAGAGGTGGCATCTGAAGCTCAATATGCAGAATCTTGTTGAATATATTTTAGGGAGAATAATAGCAATGTGGATTTACTTTTTTTCATAAGTTAAAATAAGCATAAGATGTCATTTCTGGCCAAGATGAATGAATTTATAGAAATGTAACAATGATTTAGGCTAAATCCATATTTTCTCCAGAATCCCCACAGACAGTTCTGAGTGAGTCTTTCTAAATGAGAAAGACAATATTTAGGGAAATTTAAAAATGTTATCATCCAAGGCAAGAGTTTATTATCAGAATTAAGTAAAGATTGCTGGTCTAACCATTATTAACACTAAATTGACAAAGACCAAGTTACTTTCTGTCATATGACTTTTAGTGATTCTGATTTACACCTGTATTTCTAAATAATTATTATTCTAAAAGTTAGAACAGAATAATATATACCTCATAGAATATTAGATAATTTAGAATAGAATAATATTAATATGGGCTAGATATTATGTATACGATTTTTCATTATAGTTGCACATTTTAATTATAACTGATAAAAGCAATGCTATGACATTTTGTCATGAGCTAATTAATAACTCGAGAGTCATAAAATGAATATTTCAGTTAATTAATTTTATATGTATACCTATGATCCTTGGGTGCATATTTATGAAATTCAATCAAGTAAAAAAATCCATATTCATTTTGACAAAAATGTTAAATCATTTAAAAATTATTTGAAGTAAATAAATGTATAAAGACATTAATTGCTTGGAAGCTAATTCACTTGGGTTCTGAATTTACAAAGGTTGGGTCCCCTGTGGTCTCCATGGTAAAACATAAAACAAGAAAAAGGTTCCTCTTAATTTTCATTAAAGGTGTTAAAGCCCTATTAGGGCCTATTCAAATGTAAACCATCAGATTAAATTCGTGTTAAATTGGCTTCAAAGATTAAAAAGGTGATCAATATACTTGAATGTAATTTTCAATAACCAACAATCCAATCATCAAATTCAGGGATAGGCACAAGTGTCCTTCATAGCATAAGAATAAAAACAATGAAAAACAAACAAACAAACAAAACCACAATGTTTTAATCCATTTCAAATACCACTAAACTAATCATTAAAACATTTACTTAGAGAAACTCTGTAACCTCTGTTTTCTCATTCAGTTTTTCCTGCAGCCATTTCTACTGATGAATGTTGATCACATTGATCCCAAGTTCTCTGACTGCCAGAGGTAGACTCAAGGTCATGCAAAAAGCAAAGGAAATGGGATTCAGAGGAAAATCTGAACGGATGGCAGGAGAGCTCTCCTCAGAAGATGCAGGTAAATCTGAGCCCCTGCTTTGGCTACTGCATGCCCATTTCCCCTCTTCCATGCCTATCCAAAATGCCCATGTGCTCTAAAGCCTGCCAGAGTCATTTAATATTTGAGAACTTGCTCAGTAAAAGATCTCATTATAGCCATGGGTGGGGCATGAAAATCCTGCGCTCCCCAGCCTAAATTATTTCTGCATAAGGATGACATGAATGTGTTACCGGAAGTAGCTTTTTCATAAAATGACTACTGTGGGCATGGCAAGGACTGTGACATGTTCAAAAACATTTCCCTGCCTCCCTTGTGGTTAGCCTCCCTTACACATGACGGAACTATGACCAATGGAATGAGGGCAGAACCAGGTTCACCGTATCCTCCACATCTTCTTATACCCCATTTGCGAGCTGAGGACCTGGCTGTAAGGTGGAAGGAAACAGGTTCCCTGAACAATCACAGTGAAGGCCGTTCTTCAGTCCAGAACATCCTCATTAGACTTTTCATCAGAGCCAAAAATAAACTGTTAAGACATTGACATTTTAAGGTTTGATTGACACAGCAGGTAGTATAACTTAACTAATACAGTGGAGAAGGGAAAGCAGTTTTCTACAACATGAATTTTTTTATCCTTTATGCCTTTTCCAAGGCTGCCCCCTTTTTGTTAAAACCTAACTACTATTTTCAACAGAGAGGTGTTTTTTTATACTTAAGTAACTGAAAAAAATGTTATTTTTAGTAGAAAAAGAAAAGGCATATAAAGGTTCAGATAAGGAGAATAAGGTACAGAAAATAAATAAAGCATCTAACTTTTAGCGATTTTATTGTGTAGCATTACATATACAAATCATGAAAAACATAAAAATGCAGTCAATATTCTTTTCCTAAGCATGAATGGATAGAAGAGAACATGATCCAACAGCTAGAGGTAATAAGAAGCCTAAAATAATATTGTATAGGAAAATTACATTCTAAATGCACAGCAGTTTAAATTGTAAAATAAAAGTGAAGCTGGCTAGTAAAATAGGGAATCAATAGGTGAATCTGGAACCTGGCGAGAAGTCCATGTGGACATCGATACCCCCAAAATGGCTGCTGGAAGACCCTCACCACTGAGAATGAGATCCCTTCTGGAAGCCAGGAGAAGCCCCGGATATTCTCCAGGGACATTATCACTGGGCCCATCCAGGGGATTGATGAGTGGGGTAATCAATCAAAACAACAAACAGCTGGGACTCCTCCCATGCCATTAGCAAAGGGGTGGAATAATTAATGGTTTAAAAAGCAGGCACAAAACCTTTCTCTCTCTCTCCTCATTCCCTCTTGGTTTCTACACCCTGCTCTCGCCTGTCCTCTCTGCATGGAACAACATGCAAGTAAAACCTGGGCATTTATAATCTATAATGGGAAGTTATAGTCTATATATCAGCCCTCTTTATCACTCTTCAACCCCTTACTCTCTACTAAGCACCCATGATCTATTATTTTCTCCTCCCTCCCTACCTTAATAAATTACTGGCCTAACTAACCTGACATGCTCTGAAATTCATTTCTGCAGCATAAGTCAAGAACCTAGACAAAATCTGGTAACAAAAGAGAGCTTTTTTAAAACACTCTTCAGATAAAAAGTCTCCCAAAATTGATATAGATATATACAACTTCCTTTAAGAAAAAAAAAAAAAAAAGGGAAAAAAGGTGTCAGTAAACTACTTAGGAGAAATCATTTAATGAAAAAGTCATAGTAAATAGCCTTAAATGCTAATTTCTGGTGTACTTCTGTTTTTTTCTTAATAAGGAAGACCTTAATAGTGAATAATAAAAAAAACAGTAAAGTCTAGTTTAAATAATAATACAAATAAATATCACATCTAATATCTAACAAACTACCAGCAGCCAATGAACTACCAATTGTCATTCTGATCTGTCCTTTCCTCTCCCCTCTCTATGCATTTTAAAGGATGATTTTAAAGAATGAAAAAGCTGATGTTTTTGAAAGCACTTTCTAAATGATAAAGTGTTATATGAATATGGTGTAAGATACCATTCAGTTTAGGAGATATGAGGACAACGTCAAAATTTCACATGGAATAAAGACTTGTGATTTAATAAACTTCCTCCTTTTACCCTGCACTCCCACTTTCACTCTCAGGAACATGAAAATTTGGAGAAATTCTTTTGTTTATTCAGATATCATCTGTGTATGTAAAGGATATCATCTTCAATTTTCCCAACTTTTTTTCCCTTAAAAATGAGAAATAGAAAGGAAATACAAGGATAAAGGCACTAGTAAAACTTTACCAATTAGTAGGAAGAGGACCAGTCCTGTGAAATTTCCTGAGTCATGTAGTCTGTAGCAGTTTGGTATTGTTCAGGAATTCCAAAAATAGATATTGGATTATGTTTTTGAACTGGTCTGTTCCTGTGGGTGTAGTAGATTGTATTAACTTCAGAGGTTTCACTTTTACTTGATTAAATTATGGTTAGGGCTTTGATTGGGCCACTTCCGGAGGATGTCGAGTCCCTGCCCCCTTGAAAACGACAAGGCATAGGAGTTAATTGGAGTTATAATGCTGGGGCCCCGGGAAGTAAACACTCAGGAGAAGAACACAGAGGAATAGACAGCTCCATAGACACGGCAGAGGCCCTGGGGGGAGAGAGAGTCTGATAGTCTACAGCTGACCTTGTGGAAAGACCAGAGCAGCTTGAGCCCGGAGAGAATCGAGCCCTGGGAGAAAGATGAGACTTAATCCCAGCATACAGCTGACATTGGAAGAAGCTGGGACCTTGGAGCCGTAACAGGAAGAGGGAGGCTGAACCCTTGCAGATGTCGGCAGCCATGTTCCTCCAACACGTGGCAACAGACTTTGGTGTGGGAAGTAACTTATGTTTTATGGTCTGGTAACTGTAAGCTTCTACCCCAAGTAAATACCTTTTATAAAAACCAACCGATTTCTGGTATTTTGCATCAGAACCCCTTTGGATGACTAATACATAGTTGTATGGAATTTCCACATGAACCCTGACATTGCACATTTGCAAAAGTTACATATTGCTATAAAGCTTAACATTAATCAATATCATCCCCATAATATCTCAGGTTTCCTAGTATATCTTTAAGACAATTATGAGGTGTTATTTAGGAAATAAAGAAAGATGTCTTTTTGCTATAATAGATGCCTTCTGTCATCTGAGGCTTTAAAATATGGTGTGGTTTTGTGTAGATGAGCACATTGACATGAAAAACTAGTTTTTTTCACAAATCTTTTATTTCCTGCATGTATATGTTGAGAATTACACTGTTAAAGGGACTTAAAATATTTTAGCTATAGAAAGGTCTATAAAACACTTGGGAAAAAATTGGCATTTGTTAGTACCTTACCTTTAATGGAGAAATAATGGAAAGGGAGTTCTGAAGGAATGGATTAAGCATGATGATTAGAAAGTGGGGTCAAGTGGCCACTGAACGGCGAAAGACATAAGGAGTTGGGCAGATACACCTGTAAAGTCCGTAATAAACTTTTCATTTCATAAAGACTTTTGGATTAAGCGTGACCTTGAAAATATAAAATATCTGAAACCAATACATGTCTAAAACTAATTCCATCATAAAGTGGCTTATTATTCAAAACAACTTAAATATTCTCCCAGTCCTGATAAGCAGTAAGGCTGTTAAGTATGCAGGCTCTGAAGTCCAACAGCCCTGCCGTGAATCTGGCCTCAGCTCCTTATCAATGCCCCTGGCACATTGCTAGACCTCTTCAAGACACAGCTCCCTCCTCTGCAAGATGATGATTATCAATGCTCTCCTCATCAGGTTGCAGTGAGGATTAAATGACATAAGGTATGGACACCTCTTAACCTGATGCCTGGTACACAGAAGAGTTCAATAAATGTTTGTGAGTTTGCTCTTATTGTTTTTACTGTTATTGTTAATATTACAGTACAGCTAATAGGCCAAATTTACTGATTGTGGGGCAATGGGATGCTTATGTAACATGTTAACCTGTGAAGTCTATAATGTAATGTTTTTTATGTTTTCCAAATCCTGTTTCCCACTGAGTTTAAAAAAAAAACAAACATGTTTTCTCATTGTAATCAAAAGGAACACCTTCTGCCACCTAGCGGCTCTTTATGACTAGTCAAGAAAAACATTACAGGCACATACTAAAAAGTAAAGAAAATTTGCCTTTAAACAAAGGATTCATACTGTAGGTTTTCAAAAGAAGCAATACACAGAAGAAAAGAACACTTACATTTAAAATATTGAAAAACCGTTACTGCTTTTCTCCATAGTACTATTTTGGTCAAATTCTATTGGCTATTTCCTTGTTAACAGCATTTTTGCATAGTGACTAGGAGCATTTGTGGCTTTTAGGCCACTGCAAAGTTCACTGGTTTCTTCATGACAGGAGTGGTATATCAACATTAGGATTTTATCCTCTATACTTGTAAAATATAAGTATCATAAGTGCTGATTAAAAATGTAGAGTGCTCACTGGCCTTCAATTTCTGTATCTTAACTTTAGTGGTAAGTACATATTTATTTGATTATTATTTTAAATTGAATATATATGTTTTATGTAAAATAATAGAAATTCACCAGGCAAAAGAAGCAAGAAGGATGGTGTAGACAGAGGGGACATTGGGTATTAAGGCAGAGGATGTTTATAACAGATTCTGGAATCTGCAAGTAGATCCATGTGTTTGGACTATAAGGTTCATGGTGAGGGAGACAGAAAGGTAGATGAGGTCCCAATTCCCAAAAGCCTTGAACATCATGCATCTGGACATTATCCTTTGGGAAACTGAGAGCCATCATAGGTCTTTACAAAGGAAATTAGATGATAAGTCCAGAAAATAACGATAAGGGCAAAAGTTATCATTGATTAAGTACCTCCTACATGCCAGACCCTTTTTGTTTCCAATATTATCTCAATCCTTACAATCACTCTTGAAACTTTTTAAAAAAATTTTTGTTTTGTTTTGTTTTATTTTGAAACTTTTTAAACCACATTTTATCTATAAGGAAACTGAGGGTCAGAAAAATTAAGTAATTTGCTGAGACCACACAGACAATAAGTGAGAAGGAAATCGGGATGGAAAGGAGCTCTCTCTCTGAAGTCTGTATCCTTCTACTAAGCTAGAAAGTCTATGCCATGTTGCCTGATAGGGTCACATTTGTTTTATGATAATGAATAATGTTCTCTTATTTTGATTGATTTTTTTGAGAACTAGGAAACATACTTATGGGGGGAGGGGAGTGGTTGCCTCTTAAAATGTTCTTGTCTACCACGTGCACAGTAAGTTTTGCTCAGATGCTTGCTGAGTGGCTCAATGAGCTCTGCCAGCCTCTGACTCTGGATCAGGTAGGTAGACGGTTTTAAGGTGAAACCTTCTTAGGTGGAGCACATATATTAAGTCATGTAAGCCCACAATAATACTGTGAGGAAAAGACGGGCACAGAGAGGCTGCATAACTTGCCTAAGGTCTCAGGCTAGTAAGAGGTAAATGTAGAATTCAAACCTAGGACATCTGACTCTAGCACCCTGGCTCTCAAGAACTTTGCTATCCAGCCCCCACTGTCTTGGGCTATCTTTCTGTGAAGCTTTGTTCTGCTCAGTCTTACTTAGCAGATACAGTGGGTTGAATAGCGTTCCCTCAAAATTCATATCCACCTGGAACCTCACAATGTGACCTTATTTGGATACTGGCTCTTCTTTAGATAGTGGCTCTTTGCAGATGTAATTAGCTAAGGCTGGAGATGAGATCAACTGGATTAGGGTGGGCCCTAATCCATGACTGGTATCCTTCTAAGAGGAGAGGATACAGAGACACGGAGAAGGCTGCGTGAGGACAGAGGCACAGACTGGAGTGATGCTACTACAAGTCAAAGAAAGCCAAGGATTGCTGGGAGCCACTAGCAGGCAGATGAGACAAGCAAGTATTTTTCCCTAGAGCCTTCAGCGAGGGAGCATGGCCCTACTGACTTCTTGATTTTGAATTTGTAGCCTCCAGAACATGAGAACATACATTTCTGTATTTTAAGCCACCCAGTTGTGATACTTTGTTGTGGCAGCTCTAGGAAACTAATATAGCAGGTTAGTGCTCTCTAGGAGGTGGAGTGAGATATGGGCAGGCTGTGAGCAGCACAGAGGGAACAGGGACTTCCACTGCCTGCCACTGTGCTCTGGGGCATCCAGCCAAGGGGAGAGTAGGGCTCGAATTCAGCCATGCTCCGCTGGCTCAACCATGTGCCCTGGCCACCAAATCGAAGGATGTCTTCTCCTAAAGCACATGAAAGGGCCATGTAGGCTAACCGCAGCCAGGCAGGGGAGCTGATTTGGTAAGGATAGTGGGAGGCAAAAGGCAGAGATAGTATTGAAGAAGTTGTTAATCTTATAGGAGAACTCCAAAAAAAGTTGATGGGTCATAAAGTATGATCTTCTGCTTTAGAGGTTGGCTTAGAAAGATCCAGGGCACTGCTCAATGACTAGAGACTCTTTAAAGAGTCAAGTCTTAAATGAATTTAAAATGACCTGTTTATAATAAATGGTTTCCCAGAGGATTGCTTATATAATAACTGTCAGCCAAGGTGAAAATTATTGTAGAGGGAAAATTGCATTAGTAAATACTCGACTTATCTGAAATAGAAATGATCATAGCACAGAGGTAGGAATTAGCACAGAAGATTATTTCCAAGAATCCTGCATTGGGTTATATTGGCAAGCCTGAATTTAAAAAAAAAAAAAAAACTGTAGCACACCATGAGTATTATTATTAGAATACTACTACCCCAGGGCCTTTGCACTTCCTGTTTCCTCTGTCTACAACATTCTGATATCTACTTGGCAGATTCCTTATCATTCAGACCTCATCTCAAATGCTGCCTCTTCAGAGGGACTTTCAGACCACCCAGATTCTCTATCCTATTACTCTATGTTTTTTTTCCTCATACTACTTTTTATTATCTGAAATTATCTTTGTTTAATTACATGTTAATTTCTAGTGCTCCCTCACCAGAAGGAATGGTGAATGGGGCAGATTTTTTTTATTTTTTTATTTTTCTTTATCAGAGAAACTGTTGGTTCACAGGACAATCACACATAAAATACAGGACTCCCATACACCACTCCACCACAACACCCTGCATTGGTGTGGAACACTTGCACTGACAACAGCATACTCCGATAATTGTACCACCAACTGAAGTCCATGGTTCAATTGGGGGTTCGCTGCCTGTGTAGTGTAGTTCCATGGATTGTTTTTCTGTTTTTTTTTTTCTTTCAATTTTTATTCTGTTACCGTATATTCAATCTATCATTTCCCCTTTTAGTGGTAGCAAACCATGATTATTATTTGTGTGTGCGTGTTTTAACATTTCATTGCATCACACATATATTACTAGAGAGAAGGTGGAAAAAAGAAACAATTGTGATTAAGTCAATAACCAGAACTCTAAGGAATAGGTTAATATATCAAGTAGTTTTTCTTAAATACTCTGGGTCTTTGTGTTTTTTATTAGAGAAGTTGTGAGCTTACAAAACAATCGTGCGTAATGTGCATAATTCCTGTATGTCACCCCTACATCAAAACCTTACATTGTTGTGGATCATTTGTTACGGATTATGAAAGAACATGACCAGATTATTACCACTAACTATGGTTCATGGCTTACATTTGATATATATTTTTTCCATATACCCCCTAATATTAACACTGTGTATTAGTATTCTACATTTATTATAGCTCTTGAGAGAACACTCTCATATTTGTACTGTTAAAACAGTCCATATTTTACCACATGGTTCACTGTGTTATACATCCGCATGCCTTGTACATTCTTTCCAAAGTGTACACTCAGTGGCTCTCACTTTCATCACAGAGTTCTGCAGTCATCATCCCAGTAAACCTTTGAACATTTTCTTAGTCCAAAAGAAAAAATTGCATAGCCCCCTATTATTGACCCTTAGTGATGATATAATACCTTCTTTGACATTGATGCAAGAATATTACAATATTGCTGTTATCTGTAGTCTGTAAATTTCATTAATTGTATTTTTCCCATGCATCACTCTATTCTTACCACCTTGTAATAGTGATGTACATTTGTTCTAGTTCATAGAAGAACCTTCTTGTATTTGTATTATTAGCCACAAACCTCATCCACCACTGAGTTACCTGTGTTATTGAGTCCCTAGATTATTCTCTAGCTTTCTTACAATTTACATTTACATCCCCAGACTACCCCTTCAACCACAATCCCATTTATAAATCAGCCGTGTTAGTTTTATTCACTATAATGTGTTACCACCAACTCTATCCATTTCAACACTTTTATAGTCAAGCCAATTGAAAATTCTACATGCATTAAGCATCAGTACCCCTTCTCAGTCCTCATCCTATCACCTATTAATGTACAATCTAGGTTTTAACTCCATGTGTTTATTCTTTCATATTTAGTTCATATTAGTGAGACCATACAATATTTGTCCATTTGTGTCTGGCTTATTTCACTCAGCATAATGTCCTCAAGGCTCATCCATGTTATCATATGTGTCCCGATTTCATTTCTTCTTAAGCAGCATAGATTCCACTGTATGTATTTACCACATTTTGTTTATCCATTCGTTGGTTGATGGACACTTGGGTTGTTTCCATCTTTTGGCAATTGTGAATAACGCTGCTGTGAACATCGGTGTGCAAATGTCTGTTCATGTCATTGTTTTCAGTTCTTCTGGATATATTCCTAATAGTGGGATTGTCAGATCATAAGGCAGTTCTATATTTAGTTTCCTGAGTGTAGCCATTTGGCAGTTTGATGTAATTATGAATTCCAAAAATATATATTGGATTATGCTTGTAAACTAGTCTGTTAATCTGGGCACGATTAAGTTATGATTAGGGCATTGACTGGGCGACGTCAATAGGGCGTTGAGCCCCACCTTGGTGGGTGAGGTCTCCAAGATAAAAGACACGGCAAAGGACAGTGTTGGAGAAGTTTTGATATTGGAATCTTGAGCTGGAGCCCCGGGAAGTAAGAGAGCTTGTTTGTGAGGAAGGAGAGAAGGCCCAGGAATAGAGATGAGCCATTCACCTGAGAGTTCACAGCTGGCCTTGTGGAGAGAAGGAAAGCCTAGAGAGCCTCATAGTCTACAGCTGACCTTGTGGAGGAAACAGAGGAGCTAAGCCCAGAGAGAAACGGAGCCCAGGAAGAGAGGAACCGAAGAAGTCTGAACCCTGGCAAATGTTGGCAGCTGTCTTGCTCCAACACGTGGCAATGGACTTTGGTGAGGGAAGAAACTTATGTTTTATGGCCTGGTAACTATGGACTTCTACCCCAAATAAATACCCTTTATAAAGACCAACTGATTTTTTGGTATTTTGCATCATCACCCATTTGGCTGACTAATACACTGAGGAACCACCATACTGTCTTCCACAGAGGCTGCACCATTCTATATTCCCACCAACAGTGAAGGAGTGTTCCTATTTCTCCACATCCTCTCTAGCATTTATTGTTTTCTGTTTTTTTTTTTTCTTTAATAACGACCATTCTATAAGGTGTGAAATATTTCACTGTAGTTTTGATTTGCATTTTCCTAACAGTGATATTGAATACCTTTTCATGTGCTTTTTCACCATTTGTATTTGTTCTTGGGAGCAATGTGTATGTAAGTCTTTTGTCCATTTTTAAATTGGATTCGTAGCTCGTTTATTGTTGAGTTGTTTGATCTCTTTATAAGGCATGTAAATCAAAGCCTTATTGGATATATGGTTTCCAAATATTTTCTCCCTTTGAGTGGGTTGCCTTTTCTCTTTATTGACAAAGTACTTTGAAGCACCAAAGTGTTTAAGTTTGAAGAGGTCCCAGTTATCCATTTTTTCTTTTGCTGCTCATGCTTTCAGTGTAAAGTTTAAGAATCTACCACCTACCACCAGGATGTGAAGATGTTCCCTACATTTTCTTCTAGGAGCTTTATGGTTCTCACTTTTATATTTAGGTCTTTGATCCATTTTGAGTTAATTTTTGTATAAGGTGTGAGGTAGGGGTCCTCTTTCTTTTGGATATGGATATCCAGTTCTTCCAGCACAATTTGTTGACTGTTCTGCCCCAGTTGAGTGGATTTGACAGTCTTGTCAAAAATCACTTGACCATAAATGTGAGATTCTGGTTCTGAACCATCAGTTCAGTTCCATTGGTCTATATGTCTATCTTTATGCCATGCTGTTTTTTTTTTACCACTGTAGCTAGGTAATATGATTTAAAGTCCGGAAGCGAGAGTCATCCAACTTTGTTCTTTTTTAAAAAAAGATGTTTCTGGCTATTCAGGGCCCCTTACCTATCCAAACAAATTTGATAATTGGATTTTCCATTTCTTTAAAAAAATGTCTGTTGGAATTTTTATTGGGATTGCATTGTCTTGTATATCAATTTGGGTAGAATTGACATCTTAATGAAATTTAATCTTCTCATCCACAAATCTGAAATATTCTTCCATTTATTTAGGTCTTCTTTGTTTCTTTTAGCAATACATTGTAGTTTTCTAAATACAAGTGCCATGTGTCCTTGGTTAAGTTTATTCCTAAACATTTTATTATTTTTGTTGCTATTATAAATGGAATTTTTTCACAACCTCCTCCTCAGATTGCTCATTACTAGTGTATAGAAACACTATTGGGAAGCGGCTGTGGCTCAATCAGTGGGGCTCCCGTTTACCATATGGGAGGCCCCGGGTTCGGTTCCCGGGGCCTCCTGGTGAAGGCAGGCCCGCCCGCACGGCGTGGTTGGCTGACCCGGCGAGCACGGGCAGCAAGGGGGGGATAAATGAATAAATAAATAAAATCTTAAAAAAAAAAAAAAAAAAAATAGAAACACTATTGATTTTTGCATATTAATCTTGTATCCTGCCACTCGGCTGAATTCATTTATTAGCTCTAGTAGCTTTGTGGTAGATTTATCGAGATTTCCTAGGTATAGGATCATATCATCTGTGAATAGTGAAAGCTGTACTTCTTCCTTTCCACTTTGGATGCATTTAATTTCTTTTTCTTGACTAATTGCTCCAGCAAGAACTTCTAGCTTTATATATAACAACAGTGGTGACAGTGTGCATTCTTGTCTTGTTCCTGATCTCGATAGGAAAGCTTTCAATCTTTCACCATTGAATACAATGTTACCTGTAGGTTTTTCATATATGCCCTTTATCATTTTGAGGAAATTTTCTTTAATTCTTATCTTTTGGTGTGTTTTATCAAGAAAGGATGCTGGATTTTGTCAAATGCCTTTTCTGCATCAATTGATGATCATGTGATTTTTCTTTTTTGATTTATTAATGTGGTATGTTACACTGATTGATTTTCTTGTATTGAACCACCCTTGCATGCCTGGGATAAAACCCACTTGATCATGATGAATAATTCTTTTAATGTGTTGGATTTAATTAACGAGTATTTTGTTGAGGATTTTTGCATCCACATTCATTAAGGAAATAGGTCTGTAATTTTCTTTTTTAAAAAATTTTTGTAATATCTTTATCTGGCTTTGGTATTAGGGTGATATTAGCCTCATAGAATTAGTGGTACTGTTCCTTCCTGTTCAATTTTTTTTTTAAGAGTTTGGGTAAGATTGGTACTCAATCTTCTTTGAATGCTTGGTAGAATTCACTTGTGAACCATCTGGTCCTGGGCTTTTCATTTTGGGGAGTTTTTTTGATGACTGTTACAATATGTTTGCTTGTGATTGGTTTGCTGAGGTCTTCTATTTCTTCTAGGATCAGTCTAGTTTGTTCATATGTTCCTAGGAATTTTTCCATTTCATCTACATTGTCTAGTTTGTTGGCAGACAGTTGTTCATAGTATCATCTTATGATCTCTTTTATTTCTGTGTAGTCAGTAATAATGTCCCCGTTTTAATTTCTGATTTTATTTTCATCTTATCTCTTTTTACCTTTGTCAGTCTAGCTAAGGGTTTGTCAATTTTTTTGATCTTCTCAAAGAACCAACTTTGGTTTTGCTAATTCTATTTTTTTGTTGTTGTTCTCAATTTCATTAATTTCACCTCTGATCTTTGTTATTTCATTCCTTCTGTTTTCTTTGGGTGTAGTTTGTTGTTCTTTTTCTAGTTCCTTTAGCCTCCAGCTGTGTAGGTAGGTCATTGATTTTAGCTCTTTCTTCTTTTTTAATGTAAGCATTGAGGGCTATAAAATTCCCTCTCAGCACTGCTTTCGCTGCATCCCATAGGTTCTGATTTGTTGTGTTTTTGTTTTCATTCATCTTGAGATATTTATTGATTTCTCTTGCAATTTCTTCTTTGACCCACTGATTATTTAAGATGTGTTGTTTAATCTCCATATATTTGTGCATTTTCCCTTTTTCTGCCTATTATTGATTTCCAGCTTTATCCCATTGTGATAAGAGAAAGTGCTTTGTATAATTTTGATCTTGTTGAATTTATTGAGATTTGCTTTGTGATCCAACATATTGTCTATCCTGTAGAAAGATCCATGAGTGCTTGAGAAGAATGTATATCCTGCTGTGTTGGGATGCCATGTTCTGTATATGTCTATTAAGTTTAGTTCATTTACATATTATTCAAGCTCTCTGTTTATTGATCCTCTGCCAAGAAGACCTGCCCAGTGATGAGAGTGGTGTATTGAAGTCTCCAACTATTATTGTAGAGACGCCTATTTCTCCCTTCAGTTTTGCCAGTGTTTGCCTCATGTAATCTGGTTAGGTACATATACATTTATGATTATTATTTCCTCCTGGTGAATTGCTGCTTTTATTAGTATATAATTACCTTCCTTGTCTCTAATAACAGCTTTGCTTTTAAAGTCTATTTCATCTGATATAAGTATAGCTACTCCAGCTTTAAAAAAAATTTTTTTTTTGGTTAGTGCATGCATGAAATATCTTTTTCTAGCCTGTCAGTTTCAACCTATTTGTATCTTTGGGTATAAGGTGAGTCTCTTATAGACAGCATATAAATGGCTTATATTTTCTTATCCATTCCACTACTATGTATCTTTTGATTGGGTAGTTAATCCATTAACATTCAATGCTATTGCTGTAAACACAGTTTTTACTTCACCCATTTTGATCTTTGGGTTTTATCTGTCATATCTTGTTTTCACCACTCTTTTTACATGTTTAGTTACTTTTACTGATATAATCTTCATTTCTAGACTCTCTTCCAGGCATCTCTTTCCTGTCTTTTCTTTTCAGGCTGTAGCATTCCCTTTAGTATTTCCTGCAAAGCCAGTCTCTTCATTACAAACTCTCAGTTTCTATTTATCTGTGAATATCCTAAACTTGGCCTCATTTTTCATTAAGACAATCATGATGTATATAAGATGCTTGGCTGGCAGTTTTTCTCTTGCAGTATCTTAATTATATCATACTACTGCCTTCTTGCCCCATGGTTTCTGATGAGAGGTCAGCACTTAATCTATTGGGCATCCTTTGTATGTGCTGCACCACTTTTCTCTTGCTACTCTCAGGATTTTCTCTATCTTTGGCATTAACATTCTGATTAGTATGTGTCTCAGAATAGGTCTATTCAGATTTATTCAGATTGAAGTATATTGTGCTCCTTGGACATGGATATCTATGTCTTTAGTAGGGTTGGGAAATTTTCTACCATTATTTTCTTAAATATTCCCTCTGCCCCTTTTCCCTTCTCTTCTCCTTTTGGGACAGCCATGAAACATGTGTTTGCACCTCTTACCATTATTTAGTTCACTAAGACCCTGTTAATCTTTCCCATTGTTTTCTTTATCCGTTCTTTTGTAGCTTATCTTCCAGAGGCCCTGTCTTCGAACTCACTGATCCTTCTTCTGCCACTTCAAATCTGCTATTATATACCTCCAGTATATTTTTTATTTCATTTATTGTGCTTTTCATTCCCATAAGATCTGCTATTTTTCTATGTGTTGGGGACACTCAAGGCACGCCTAAAGCCCTTAGCAACCCGCGCCTAAAGCCCTTAGCAACTCGCATGGAAAGCCCTAACCCCTCCCTAACAACAGTGATCTCCAATCATAGACTGCCACCTCTCCTTACCCACCGTCCCTCCCCTTCCCAAGAGTATATATGCTTTGCTCTTACAATAAAATTTTGCAGCTTGACCCCAACGCTCACCGTCTCACTGTCATTCCTCGTGTCTCTTGTCCCACCATTCCTCCTTAGCGAGTCTCCGAGCCCTCGTTAACGTCCCCCGGATCGGGACGCACACATCTATGTATGCCTTCAAATTCTTTGTGCTCACCCAGTGTCTTTTTGATGGGCTTAATCTCTTTAGCCATCTCATTGAAGTTATAAGTAGATTTGTTTGAACACCTATGATTAGTTGTCTCAACTCCTTTATGTTATCTGGAGGCTTAGTTTGTTCCTTTGGCTGGGCAATATCTTCCCTGTTTCTTGGTATGGATTGTAATTTTTTGTTGGTGTCTTGGTATCTGGTTTATTATTTGTATTTATTCTGGGTGCAGTTTCTCTCTTTAGTCTAGGGTTTTCTATTTGATTGGCTTTGTACTACAGCCCCTCTTTGATACTTGGTTCAACTTAATTTGGAACTGTATGTAGCTCATGTTTAGCCAATCTGAAAATTTTCAGCTGTGTTTCATCTCTTTCTTGCCCTTTCTCCCTTGCTGGTTGTAGGATAGGAGTCAAGGATGCAGTTGGTACTTTAAGCGTGGTGGCTGATGCTGCGTGCATTGCCCCAGGCACCAGTGAAGGTTTTCCCACCTTTCTCCCCTGCCAGAGGTAGGGATGGAGCCACAGCCATGTGTAGTAATCTAAAACTGGGCAGGAGAAGACCATCTGTAGTTGCCAGAAAGACTGATGAAACTCCATGCTCCTTCCTCCCCTGCTTGGGGTAGAGATGGAGCTGCAGGTGTGGGCAGCAGACTAAGTCATGCCCAGAAACTGACCACAGTTATCCAGGTAAACTGATAAAGTACCAGCCTCCTTTCTCCCCTGCCAGGGATGGGACAGGATCCTCCACTGTGCCCAGCAATCTTGTCCATGCAGGCTGAAAGTGACTGCAGTTGCCCAGAGAGGGTGAGGGAGCATTATCCCTTCTACCTGTAATTGTTAGGAGCCGGAATAGAAACACAGGAATGCCCAACTCTTTAGTCCTTGTGGGCTGAAAATGCCTGCAGTTGCCTGGAGAGGCTGGGGAAATCCTGCCCACTCCCGTTCTATCAAGGGCAGGGATGCAGCCACAGATGTGTCCAATAATATAGTTTGTGTGGGCCAAAAGTGGCTGAAGTTGCCCAGAGAGGTGACTACAGGTCCCCCCAGCTTCCTCCCTGCTGGAAGTGGGGCTGGAGCCTAGCCTAGGGCTGCAATCCCACCTGGGTGGAAGGAAGCCGGTCCCTACCTTCACTGTGATTTTCAGCCTATTCCACTTTCCCTAATGCGTAGTGGAGTCAAAATGGAGGCTACCAGCCTCTTTCTGACTTGAACAGGTTCAAACTTTAGCTGTTCTTAGGATTGGACTTTAGCCAGCTGAATTTACTAATCAGTAGCTGAAATTGTTGCCTGATCATCTCTTTCTCCCCTGTTTTTGGGAAATGGAGCTTCCAACTCCAACCAGGGAATAGATCCCAAGGCGGCTTGCACTGCCAGCAGAGGATTAGCACTGCCTCCAGAGTGTGGAGGGCTCTACTCATGAAATCTTCACTGCAAATGGGCAGTCTCCTCCTTCCATTCTTCCAAGGAAGTTGCAGGATGCTCTTCTGTTCTCCTGGGCCCCCTAAACAGTTGCTTTAGATAGCTCCAGCTGATTACTAACTGCCCTGTAGGACAAGCTGATTCTTGGAACTCCTTACTCTGCTGCCATCTTGCCCCCTCCTCCCATGATTATTTTTTAAGACCACCAATGTAACTTAACTATAGAAAATTTTCTGCCTTGGTCTGTTCCTGGAACCTTGAGCATTAGAGATATGCATGATATACATTAAATGTTAATGAGATAATATAGTCAAATATTTAAACAGCTTGTGGTAGTTCTCATGATTTTTTTTTAAAGGCAGGAATTCAAATAACAGGATAATGAAGATTTTGGAATCACAGAAACAGCTGGAACATATGTAACTTATCCAGAATTGTTTCTGGCAAAGACAATGTTCTTTAAGGGGTGGTGCCCCAGAATCTATCTTTAAAGGAAACTTTCAATAGGTATTTTGTAAATACAGGAACAACTTAATCGAAAATGACTAAACCCTCATTATGCAATAAGACTTCTTAAAGTCTATGAGACATTTAATTTAATAGAAACAGATACAAACAAATATGGTAGTTGATATATTTTATAACTCCTGCCTCTTTCCTCCCCATGTGTTGCTGACATCTATTTACATTATACCCTCTCTGAGGTCAGAGAGTTCTAGCTCAGTGTACAATTCTTCTGAAAGTATCATTCATTTGTCCTGAGGAAAGCCTGCTTATTTGGTGGGAAAAGATGATTTTCAGAAAGGGGCATCTTAAAAAAAAGTCTCTTGTAGGAGACCAGTCCTCCCCTGGAATTTTCCAATTTCATTACGTATCAGAGCATACCCAATTACAACTACATGATCACAACTTTACTTGTAAAAGTATTACTACTTACTTTTCATAAACAACAAAAGAATTTTGAAAGCTTTCAAGTACCATACGTGAGATATTGGGGTGGTCAGGAGGTGATGTGATCATGGTGATGATGATGAAGTCAGCTAAGATTTATTGAGCTCTTATGATTGTGGGTCAACCAATGTGCTGTGTAATTTATAAGCATTATTTCATTTTTTTTTTTAAGATTTATTTATTTACTTTATCCATTTTAAACCCACCCTTCCCCATTTGCTGTTTTGTGTCCATTCACTGGGCAATTCTCTGTGTCTGTTTCCTGCCATCTCTTCTCATCCTCCTCCAGTCTTCATCAGGATTCAATCCTGGAGACCTCCGATGTAGGAGAGAGGTGTTCAGCCACCTGTGCCACCTCAGTTTCTGGTTTTCAGAGCTTTCGGAGCATCTCGTCTTGTCTCTCCCCTGTTACGTCATCATCTTGCTGCATGGCTCCCAGGGCCTGGTGGCTTACCGGCACAGAGCCTGGCAGCCCATGCGCCTTCTATATATATATTCTTTATTTTACCAGGAGGTCCCGGGGATTGAACCCAGGTCCCTCCGTATGACAGACGGACGCCCAACCATTTGAGCCACATCCGTCCCCATTATTTCATTTTTTAAACAGATATTTATGGAGCACCTACTGTAAGCCAAGCACACTTGAATATATTTGGTGGTGAATGAGACAAAGTCCTCATGGAACTGACATACTAGTGAAGGACAGCCAAAATAATGAAAACAGGCAAATACATAGTATACTGTCAGGCCATGATAAATGCTATTTAAAACAATGAAGGATAAAGGGATAAAAGGAGTAGTCAAGGAAAGTCTCTGAGGGGATAGCATTTAAGCAGAGACCTGAATGAAATGGGCAAATGATCTATGAAAACATATAGCAAAAATATGTTCCACGCAGAGGGAACAGCAAGTGAAGATTCTGAGGTAAGAAGGAGCTTAGGGGAAATGGATGTGGCTCAAACGATTGGGTCCCGTGTACCATATAGGAGGTCCAGGTTTGATTCCTGGTGAAAGGAAATCTAGGCTATGCGGCAAGCAAGCCCAAGCAGAGAGCTGGTGCAGCAAGATGATGCAACAAAAAGAGACATAGAGGAAAGACAATAAGAGATGCAGCAGACCAGGGAGCTGAGGAGGTACAAGAGATTGAACACCTCTCTCCCACTCCGGAAGGTCCCAGGATTGGTTCTCGATGCCACCTAAAGAGAAGACAAGCAGACACAGAAGAACACACAGAGAGCAGACAGCAAGTGCAAAACAGTGGGGGTGGGGGTGGGGGGATAAATAAATCTTAAAAAAAAAAAAAAAGAGCTTAGAATGTTTGAGGAACAACAAGGGAGCCAATGGATGGAGTGAAAGTGGAGTAAGGGAAGGGAAAGGTGAGAAGAAACAAGGTCAAAGAAGTAGTTAGCAGTTAGACCTGGTAGACCAGTCAAATTTCTTGCAAGATCTGATGAGGGGCTAGGAACTGGCATGGCCAGAAAGAAAGGATCATTCTGTTGGCACTAACTCATTTAATTCTTACAGCAAACCTATGAGGCAGATCTATTATTTCCATATAATAGATGAGAAAACTGAGGATCAGAAAGAGTAAGTAGCTATTATAATCAGAATTGGAATGCTGATCTGCTTGACTCCGGAACCAAGTTCTTGGCCACCGAACCTGAGTTACCATGACCAGTAAAATGGAGTTGTGAGGGTCGGATGTGGCTCAACTGGTTGGGCGTCCGTCTCCCATATGGAGGGACCCGGGTTCGATCCCCGGGACCTCCCGGTAAAAAAAAAAAAAAAAAAAAAATGGAGTTGTGAGGTGTAGTAGCCAGCCTCCAAGATGGCCTCCAGTGATCCTTGCCTGCTTGTAACACATGCTGATTTGGTTCTCTCCAGCCCTCATTAGGTCTGAACTATAAGACCAATAGAATATTGTGGAAGTAACGGTGTACAGTTTCTGAGGCTAGGTCATAAAAGACATGCCTGCTTCTGCTGAAGTTTCTTGGAGGCTCATTCTGAGGGAAGTCAGTCACAGAGACAATCAAGCTGCCCCAACAGAGGCCTCTATGGAAAGGCATTAAAGTTTCCCACCAGCAGCCAGCACTGACTTCTCAGACCTATGAGAGCCACCTTGGAAAAGGATCCTTTAACACCAGTTAGGCCTTCAGAAAACTGTATCCCAGTCAACATCTTTACAACAATCTCATGTGAGACTCTGAGCCAGAACCACTAGAAATAAATCTGCTCCTGAATTCATGACCCACAGAAATGGTGAGAGAGAATATTTATTCTTGTTTTAAGTTACTAAGTTTTGAGGTAATTTGACACAGCAATAAATAAATAATACATCAAGTTTTTATAAAAACAGATGCCCCTTAAACTATTAGGTCAAAACGTGATGTAAGGGGAGCAGATGTAGCTCAAGTTGTTGAGTGCCTGCTTCTCATGTACAAAGTCCTGGGTTCAATATCTGCTACCTCCTAAAAACAAAACAAACATAAAAACCAACTCTCATTTGGAAGCGGATGATGTAGCTCCATGGTTGAGCGCCTCCTTCCCATGTATGAAGACCTGGGTTCAATCCCCAGTACCTCCTAAAATATATAATAAAATAAAAAACTTTATGTAGAATGGAAATTTTAAAAAACAAAAGGAGAAGTGGATGTGGCTCAAGCGATTGGGTTCCTGTCTACCATATAGGAGGTCCAGGATTCGATTCTTGGGGCCTCCTGGTGAAGGCAAGCTGGCCTGTGCAGGAGTGCTGGCCTGCATGGAGAGCTGGCGTAGCAAGATGACACAACAAAAAGACACAGAGGAGAGACAATAAGAGATGCAGCAGACCAGGGAGCTGAGGTGGTGCAAGAGATTGAACACCTCTCTCCCACTCTGGAAGGTTCCAGGATTGGTGCCCGGTGCCGCCTAAAGAGAAAACAAGCAGACACAGAAGAACACACAAAGAGCAGACAGCAAGCGCAAAACAATGGGCGGGGAGAGGGTTGGGAATAAATAAATAAATAAATCGTGGGGGAAAAAAAGCATATTGATTGCCTTTAATTTTTTGAAATGATCAAATGGTCATATTCTATAATTATTCAGAGAAATAGTTATGTGTAAGTGTACATATATAATATTTGATATTTATCTATAATTAATATAATATGCAGTTATAAATTAATATACAGTGTTTTTCTGTATTAACTGCCAAATCTCATGGGCAAGGAAACAGGGTTGTCCATGGCCAGTTGTATTCAGATGACCATCTTGTTCTGGTCCAGTTCAATTGTTTTTTGTCCTGGCTTTGCATTATTTATGATCCATTTCTGTGCTGTCTATGTGGGAAGATTTGTTACTTGTGTAGGAGATTTTAATGGTTCTCTTTTTAACACTTCTCTTTCTCCATCTGAAATTGACCAAAGTTCAGAATTTAAGACAGGCACCTATCGCTTTAGTTTGCTGTGACAGTTTGATATTATTTATGAATTCCAAAAAGATATATTGATTATGTTTGTAAACTGGTCTGTTCCTCTGGGCGTGATACCCTTTGATTGTAATAATTCAGCTGAGATTCCTTTGATGAAATTATGTTAAGATTAGGGCTTTGATTTGACCACATCAATAAAGCGGCTCAGTTTGAGTCCCTGCCCCCTTTGTGGACTATGTAAATGGACACTCAGTCAAGGAGACACACAGAGGTAGATACACAGAGAAGATACACAGAGGAAGAGAGACAGTTCCATAGACACAGCGGAGGCCCCGGAAAGAAGAATGAGCCATTTGCCTGATAGTTAATAGCTGACCTTGTGAAAAGAACAGAGCAGCTGAGCCTGGAAAGAAACAAGCCCCAGGAAGAGAGATAATTCCTATGCCAGCCTGCAGCCTTCCAGATCAGAAGACGCTGGACCCATGGAGCCATAAGAGGAAAGAGGAAGGCTGAACCCTTGCAGACATCACCAGCCATCTTGCTTCAACACATGGAAACAGAGTTTGGTAAGGAAGTAACCTTGAGTTGGACTCTTTAGGGCCTTGTAACGGTAAGCTTTTACCTAAAATAAATACCCTTTATAAAAGCCAACAGATTTCTGGTACTTTTCACCAGCACCCCTTTGGCTGATTAATACATTTGCCTTGTGCCTTTTGGCCAATTATAATAGCATATATCAAGCTAATCTTGAGCTACAAATCCCCTGTGACCTGCCTAGTGATTATAGCCGTGATTGGTAACCTTCCAGAAGATCGGATCTTCAATTATTAACTCTAATTGAAGGTTTCATATGATGGGAACCCTATGAAAACTTAGAAGATTTTTTCTCTAGATAGATTTAAACATTTTATGCATGAACAAGAACATTATGAAATATTTAATAAGCTTCTTTAAAGTTAAATTTTCAAGCCAACCTCATAAACTTAGGATGGCATTTACTTTTGCCTTTCTACATCCAGATGGGTGAGGAGAATTATATTATTAATCTTTCCTTATCTTGGACTAATGAACCATGAGATCATCTGAGGAGCTAGGTCCTTCCATAATGACACATGGCCCCATGCTTCTCTACCTCATTTTTATTTTACTAGTCTTAGTCATTGTCTTCTGCTTCCACTAACTAGGCAATAGGAAATTATTTCTTTTGTGAACTCTGAAATACAAAAACTTCCCTCCTTTAACTATATCAGTGATGCTATTTACTACTGCTATCTGTGAGATAATAATTTCCCTCTTATTCCTCTGTCATTGTGAACATTTATAAGGATCTTTTCACATACATGTTGGAAAAGAACAACTTTTCAGTTCATTCCTTATGAAATCTTTCTGATTCTTAAAACATAATGCCAAATTATTTTCAAAAGTGCTGCTGCAATTTATCACACTGCCAGCTATGTTTGAGCACGACAGTGTTGCAAGTATTGGCTGTTTTTCATTTTTAAGAGCATAAAAGGTAAAGGAAATCTGTGTGTGGTGGTTTGAAGTTGAATGTATCCCAGAAAGACATGATCTTTAATTCCTGTGGGTATGGACCCATTGTAAGTAGGCCCTTTTGGTGAGGCTACTTCAGTTAAGGTGTGTCTTACCTCATTCAGGCTGGATCTTAATCCTCTCACTGTAGTCCTTTATAAGTGGAATTAATACAGAAAGAGTGAGAGAGAAAGCCACAGAATCACGAAACTGAAAGCAAACATGGAAGAGAAGGGAGAGACCAGCAGACATCGCCATTTGCTTCCCATGTGGCAGAGGAGCCAAGCATCACTGGGAGCTGATCTTTGGGAAGAATGCATTGCCTTGATGATGCCTTGACTTGGATATTTTCTCAGCCTTAATACTGTAAGCTAATAAATTCCCACTGTTCAAGCTGAACCATTTCATGGTATCTGCTTAAGAGGTCTAGAAAATTAAAACACCATAGTTCTCATTTATGTTTATGTTATAAATACATAGAAAATTTTCATTACAGTAACTGAATGAATGAGTGTGTGTGTGTGTTATGAGTTAAGCACATAGAACTTCTGTGTCTTTAAGTATTCTTGGTATATTCTTGTTGCCTCTAACTCTGTGAGCAGTAGGTTTAATTGGCTTACTGTATCTGGTAACACCAACGACTTGTATGTACTGAGGAAAAAATTATAAACATGATAGATAGTTAATAACCTGAGGCCACAATCCTGTGGGAGAGACACCAGTAAGCAGGCAAATAGAATACTGTATGATAAATGCTAAGATAGGCAGTCAGGATTCAGTGGCTGCACCTGGGAGAGACACTTCACCCAAACCAGTGTACTCAGGAAAGACTGGCTGGAGAAGGGGACACATAGGTAAAATCTGAGCAATTAGTTATTTTATTGATCAAGGCAGCCAGGGAATAGAGAGGGAATATACTTCTGCAAAGACCCAGAAGTCTTTAGTATGAGAGAACATGGCTTGGTCAAGTTACTATAAGAAGTCCAGTATGGTTTTATCAGAGAGCGTAAAAGAGATGGGGGCAAGAATTAAGACCAGGTTTTTAGAAGAGGAGAGATGCAGTAGGACCTTAGAGACTATATTAAGAACCTTTGACTTTATACTGAGGATACTGGGGGTGGGGGTAGGGTTGAAACTATTCACATGATCAGCCTCGTGTTTTAGGAAGACCACTTTGGCTACGGAGAGAAAATGGATTGAGAGGTGTACAAGTATGGAGGCAGTGAGGCTAGTTAAGAATCTTAGATGTTGTAATAATCAGACTAGATGATGGCTTGGGTGTAACTTCTGTGATGGCAGCATGAGTTGCTCCATGGAACCACTCCCCAGTGAAATAAGCATAACTGGTGAAAACTATAAAAATAAAGCAACAACCATATAAAGTTTCTGGAAATTGTCCTAAGGTTATATAGCAAATGAAGAAACTTTTATTCAAGAAAATTTAAAACTTGGTTAGAACAGTGGAAATCTGTTGCATTTAAGCTGCAATGCACCCATTCTCTTTCTTTCCCCTGGTCACAAGAGAGAGCCAAGACGAGACACACCGAAAAACCAGGAACTAAGGTGGCATAGGCGGTAGGATGCCTATCTCCCGCATCGGAGATTCTGAGGATCGAATCCCACTGAAGACAGGAGAAGGATGAGAAGAGAGGGCAGGAAACGGACACAGAGAGTTGCTCAGTGAATCGACACAGAAACAGCAGAAATGGGGGGAGGGTGAAAATGGATAAAAGTAAGTAAGTAAGTAACTAACTAAATAAATAAATCCCTAAAAAAATGTATAGGGGAGGAAGATACGGACTATAGTTAGTAGTAATACTTTGACGATGCTCTTTCATGATTTGTTAACAAATGTTTCACAACAATGCAGGGTGTTTGTGGGGCGGTGATGTGTGGGAGCCCTGTGTGATGTTATGCATGTTTGTTTTGTAAGATCACGATGTTTACTGAACACTTATTGTTTATGTATGTTCATATATGAATGATATATTTCAGTAAATTGTTTAAAAAACAAAACAAAAATGCAAGTGCAGAAGTTAAATCAACCTTTTTTTTGCCCTTCCCTGTTAAGCACGTTCTCACCCTGCCTGGACCAGGACGCAAGTAGACCTGGGGACTTGTAATCTGTAATGGGAATTTGTAGCCTATAAATCACCACCACCACCACCCCCCTTTTTTTTTTTTTTTTTTTTTTTTAACCTTTTTAGCCCTTTTTCTTCTCTCAGCCTGGACCAGCCTGCAAGTGTACCTAGAACCCATAATCTGTTATTTTCTCCAATTTCTCTTCTCTCATTTTCTTAATAAACTACTGGCCTAACTGAACTGGTGTGTACTTAAAATTCTTTTTTTGTAACATAGCCAAGAACCTAGAGAAAATCTGGCAACAGTAGTACAATATCTGAAGTGAAAAATTCACTAGACCCTCGCCCGGTGCGCTCTGCGGCGGGCCCAGCTAGGCCCACGGGGCTCCGAGGGGCCGGGAGCGC
>JAKSZT010053843.1:5406628-5601786 GCA_026826555.1 Tolypeutes matacus | reverse complement strand
GCGGCCTGGAAGCGCTCGCGGCCCAGCGCCTGGACAGGGGAGCCGTGAGTGGATGCGGACGGGGGCGGCCGGGCGAGTGCCTGTGGGCTGCTTTGTGGGAGGTCCCGGAAGACCCGCTGATCCTTCCTTTGGGGCTGCTCTTTGGCGTAAATTGCAAACGATTAGGGTTCGTTTCTCAGAATCAAGTTAGAAGTGAGAGTTCAGATAAGTGAGGCCGCCATTGCTGCTTTGAACACTTCAGAAGGGGAGAATGGATTTATCAGGAGTGAAAAAGAAGAGCTTGCTAGGAGTCAAAGAAAATAATAAAAAGTCCAGCACTAGGGCTCCTTCTCCTACCAAACGCAAAGACCGCTCTGATGAGAAGTCCAAGGATCGCTCCAAAGATAAAGGGGCCACCAAGGAGTCGAGCGAGAAGGATCGTGGCAGGGACAAAACTCGAAAGAGGCGCAGCGCTTCCAGTGGTAGCAGCAGTACCAGGTCTCCCTCCAGCTCTACCTCCAGCTCTGGCTCCAGCACCAGCACAGGCTCAAGCAGTGGTTCCAGTTCCTCTTCGGCCTCAAGCCGCTCGGGCAGTTCCAGCACATCCCGCAGCTCCAGCTCCAGCAGCTCCTCTGGCTCTCCGAGTCCTTCTCGGCGCAGACATGACAATAGGCGGCGTTCCCGCTCCAAATCCAAACCACCCAAGAGACATGAAAAGGAAAGGAAAAGGCGGAGTCCTTCTCCTAAACCCACCAAAGTGCACATTGGGAGGCTCACCCGGAATGTGACCAAGGATCACATCATGAGATATTCTCCACCTATGGGAAAATTAAAATGATTGACATGCCTGTAGAAAGGATGCATCCCCATCTATCCAAAGGCTACGCCTACGTTGAGTTTGAGAATCCAGATGAAGCCGAGAAGGCACTGAAACACATGGACGGAGGACAAATAGATGGCCAGGAGATCACTGCCACCGCTGTGCTGGCCCCCTGGCCTCGGCCACCCCCCCCCCCCGGCGTTTCAGCCCTCCCAGGAGGATGCTGCCACCACCTCCCATGTGGCGCAGGTCACCCCCACGGATGAGGAGAAGGTCCCGCTCTCCCAGGCGCAGGTCTCCTGTGCGCCGGCGATCCGGGTCCCCAGGCCGCCGCCGCCACAGAAGACGCTCCAGCTCCAATTCCTCGCGATAAAGCAGGGCCGGCCGCAGAAACTCTGCCCCCCAAAACTTACATCCCATCCAACTAAATTTTGTCACTTTTCTAGCCAAAGGAGGCTAGATAGGAAAGGAAATCTCTAGCTCAGGGGCAGGCTTCTAAGGCAGCAATTTTCTCTGGAGGCTGAGTCTGGCCTGCAGAAGTGTTGGTTTGGGGTTGTGCCTGTAGAGATGCCCTCCAGTGGTTCTGGCTAGAAAGCTCACCATTTCCCAGTTCAGAGAGAGTTAGTTCAGAGGCAGAGCCAGCAGGGACAGCAATTGAAGCTGCAGGGTGTTCTTGCCGCCCCCGCCTCGGCACGGTTCTCCTGTCCCCAAATGACCTGGGGCCACCTGGTGGCCTTCCGCGCCCCTCGTGGGCCCTCGAAGAACACGGGTGAGCACCGGTGCAGCTGCCCTTCCTGTTGGCCCCGTCCACAGTCCCTCTGCTTCAAGTCCTCTCCTGACCCCTAGGGTCAGTACACCCCAAGAGCCCCTCTCTCCTGCATTAGTTGGTGTGAATGTTTCCTTACAATGTGCTCGAGCACATCTCTACCCTCCGGCTCTGAAATTGGCGAGCAGCTGGAGAGCCAGGTCGGCAGCTCATCACGGAGCCACTGCTGCGGCCATCAGTCCTGGCGGTCTTGCAGATTAACTTTGCAAAGTGTACATTGCTTTTTTGGCTTTTATTGTACAGTCAGTACTATAAAGTTTCTGTTTTGAGTTTTGTAACTTTGTAGCATTTTAGATGATGTTGTGTTTGTACTTTGCTGTGTAGAATGAAAGAATTGTGTTGAGTAAACCTAGGATTAGAAAGCAAAAAAAAAAAAATTTTCACTAGAGAGTCTCAACAGTAGATTTGTACTGGCAGAAGAAAGAATCCATAAACTTGAAATAGATCAATAGAAATGATGCAATCCTAGGAACAGAGAGAAGAAAGAGTGGAAAAAAATATACAAAGCCTCAGAGAAATGTGGGACATTATCAAGTGCACCAACATACAAGGAATGGAAAAACCAGAAGGAAAGAAGAGAAAGAAAGGAGCAAAAATATACATATTTGAAGAAATAATGACCGAACCTTTCCCAAATTTGCTGGAAAATATTAATCTAAGAAGTTCAGCAAACTGCAAGTAGGATAAACACACAGAGATTAACACCTAGACATATAATAATAAAAATGCTGAAAGACAAATACAAAGAGAAAATCTTGAAAGCAGTAAGAGAAAAACAACTCATCACATTTAAGAGAACTCACATAAAATTACTAGATGACTTCTTATTAAAAAATATTAAGGACAGAAGTCAGAGCTCTGTAGTATTCAAAGTGCTGAAAGAAAATAAAAACTGTGAATCAATAATCTTATATTCAGCAAAGCTAACCTTCAAAAGTGAAAGAAAATAAAAATATTTCCAGATTAAAAAAAAAAAACAAACAAACCAGGAAACTTGTTGCTAGTTGACCCTCCTTATAAGAAATACTAAAAGATGTTCTTGAAGCTGAAAGCAAGTGACACCCAAAATTAATTCGAATCCACACAAAGAAACAAAGAGTCCTAGTAAAAATAATTATGCTATTATAAAAAGATAGTTTAAATGCATCTTTCTTCTCCTTTCTTCTCTTAACTGATTTAAAACGCAATTGTATAAAACGATATGTCTATAATTGTAGTTTGGAGCCTAAAATATATAGAAATGTAATATAATTGACAATAGCAGCACAAAGGAGGGGGATGAAGCCAAAGCTGTATTGGAGAAAGGAAATGACAATCAGATGGTAACTCAAATCCATAAGAACAAAGGAAGAGAACTAGAAATAGTAATAAGATTGATAAAACAAACTCTATAAATATATACTTGCTGTCCTTTCTTTTCTCAGCTTCTTTATTAGATGTAAAATTATATAAAGTAATAATTATAACAATGATAATATATTGTTGGGTTTTTAACATATGTAGATGTCATATGTATAACAACAATAGCACAAAAGGGGGGAAGAGGGAATAGAATTGTATAGGAGTACTGATTCTATTTCTCACCAGAATTAAGTTAATATAAATCTGAAGTAGAGTCTGATAGGTTAAGATGTATATGGTAAGCTCTAGAGAAACTACCAAGAAAATAACTAAAAAAAAAAAAAAAAAAAAAAAAAAAAGAAAAGAAAAAAGAAAAAAGAAAAAATCATTATAAGAGTTACAATGATAAACTAGAAAATAGTCACTTAATGCAAAAGATAGCAGTAAGGAGGAATAGAGGAACAAAATAGTCATAAGACAGAGAAAACAAAAAGTAACATAGCAGATGTAAATCCAACCATATTAGTAATGACAGTAAATGTGAATGGATTAAACAACCCAATAAAAATATTGATATTTGTCAATATTGATATTTGACAGATATTGTCAAACTGGATAAAAAACATATAGATCCTACTAAATGCTGTCTCCATGAGATACCCTTCAGATCCAAAGATACATAAGGTTTGAACATAAAAGAATGGGAAAAGATTTATCATGAAAACAGCAACCATGAAATCTAGAGTAGCTATACTAGTATCAGACAAAACAGATTTTGAAACAAAAAAATGTTCCTAGAAATAAAGGACATGTTATAATAATAAAAGAGTCAATCTAACAGGAATGTATAACAATTATGAAGACACGTGCACCTAACAAGAGAACTCCACAATATATTAAGCATAAACTGTCAGAATTGGGGGAAGAAATAGACAATTCAACAATAATAGACGGAGACTTTGATATTCCACTTTCAATAATGGATTGAACAACTATGCAGAAGATCAAAAAGGAAATAGATGACCTGAACAACATTATACACAACTACCCCTAACCAACATCTATAGAACACTCTACCACAAACAGCAGAATGCATTCTCCAGGATAGACCATATTCTAGGCAAAAAAACAATCCTTAATAAATTTTAAAAATGATTGAAATCATGCAAAGTATGTTCTCCAGTCACAATGGATGAAATAAAAAATAATGGAAATAAAATTGGGAAATTAATAAACATGTGGAAATAACAGCATACTCCTGAATAACCAATGGACAAAGAAGATATCAAAAGAGAAATTAGGAAATACTTTGAGATGAATGAAATGACAACATATCTTACCATCATTTTTGGGATGCAGTTAAAGCAGTACTTAGAGGGAAATTCGTAGCTGCAAATGCCTACATTAAAAAAATAATAAAGATCTCAAATCAATAACCTAAGCTTCCACCTTAAAACACCCGGGGGCAGGGGGAGGGAAAGCTAAACCCAAAACAAGCAGAAGGGAGGAAATAATAAGAATTGGGGTGGAAATTAATGGCATAGAGACTAGGAAAACGGGAGAAAAATCAACAACACCAAAAAGCTGGTGCTTTAAAAAGATCAACTTAATGACAAACCTTTAGTTAGTTTAACCAAGAAATAAAGAGAGAGAACTCAAATAACTAGAATCAGAAATGAAAGAGGGGACATTGCTACTGACCTTATAGAAATTTTTTTAAAAAATCTTAGAAAGGATTACTATGAACAATTATATGTCAACAAATTGGATAACTTAAATGAAATGGGTAGATTCCCAGAAAGACACAGCTATTAATATCAACCCATTAAAAAATAGGCAATCTGAATAGACCTATAGCAAGCTAAGAGGTTGACTTAGAATTTGAAAAACTACCCACAAAGAAAGGCTCAAGCCCAGATAACTTCACTGGTGAATTCTAACAAATAGTCAAAGAAGAATTAATGCCAATTCTTCACACACTCTTCCAAAAAATGGAATTAAAAAGGAACACTTCCTAACTCATTCTAGGAGGCCAGTATTACCCTGATACCAAAACCAGACAAAGACAGCACAAGAAAAGTAAACCACAGACCAATATCTCTAATTATGAACATGGATGCAAAAATCCTCAGCATAATACTAGTAAACCATATCCAGCAATAAATAAAAAGAGTTGTACACCATGACCAAGCAGAATTTTTACCAGGAATTCAAGGTTGGTTTAATATCTCCAAATCAATAAATATAAAACCCTATATCAATAGAATAAAGGGAAAGAAACACATGATCTTCTCAGTAAATATAGATAATGTATTTGACAAAATCCAATAATGTTTGATTATAAAAACACTCAATACTTAGAAATAGAAGGGAACTTCCTCAGCCTTATAAAGGACACCTTCAAAAAACCCACAGCTAACAAACTTAATGGTGAAAGAGAGAATGCTTTCCCCTTAAGATCATTAAAAAGATGAGGAGGTCTTCTCTTGCCACTTCTTGATACAACATTGTACTGGAGGCTCTAGCTAGTGCAACTAAGTATGAAAGTGAAATAAAAGTCATTTAGATAGAAAAGAAAGGCATAAAATTATATCTATATGCAGATAATAGATCTTGAAGATAGAAAATCTTAAGAAATCCAGTAAAAACTATCAAATAAATGATGTGGTGGTTTGAAACTGTATGTACCCCAGAAAATCATGTTTTTAAAGCAAATCCATCCCTTTGGGTGTGAAACTTGTAAGTGGGACCTTTTGATTAGGTAACTTCAGTTAAGGTATGGCCCAAGATGGGTTTTAATCTAACTCTTACTGGAGTACTTTATAAATGGGATGACTATGGAGAGAGAGAGAGAGAAAGCCATGAAATCAAGAAGTTGAAAGCAAGGAAACCTGAAGAGAAGGTAGAGACCTGCAGATGCTGCCATATGCTGCCATATGCCTTACCATTTGACGGAGGTCCAGGATTGTCAGCAGCTGGTCTTCAGGAAGAAAGTATCGTCTTGATGAAGTCTTAATTTGGACATCAAATACTTAGGAATAAATTTAACAAAAGAAATGCAAAATTTTGAAAACTCCAATACATTGTGAAATAACTTAAAGAAAACCTAAATAAATGGAAAGACATACGACATTCATGGATTGGAGGATTTAATACTATTAAGAGGGTGTGGTGTTTCAGAGTTATGTATCCCAGAAAAACATGCTCTTAATCTTACAATCCTGTGGGTGTGAGCCCATTGTAAAAGGATCTTTTTTTTTCTTTAAAGATTTATTTATTTCTCTCCTCCCCACCCCACCCCCCATTGTTTTTGTGCTTGCTGTCTGCAATCTGTGTTTTTCTGTGTCTGCTTGTCTTCTCTTTAGGCAGCAGCGGGAACCGATGCTGGGACCTTCCGGAATGGGAGAGAAGCACTCAATCTCTTGCACCACCTCAGCTCCCTGGTCTGCTGTGACTCTTATTTTCTTTCCTCTGTGTCTCTTTTTGTTGCATCATCTTGCTGCGCCAGCTCTCCGTGCGGGCCAGCATTCCCGTGTGGGTCAGTACTCCTGTGCCGGCCAGCACTCTACATGGGCCAGCTCTCTGCTGGGGCCAGCTCACTGCACAGGCCAGCTTGCCTTTCACCAGGAGGTGCTGGGAATCAAACCCTGGACCTCCTATATGGTAGACAGGAGCCAAATTGCTTGAGCCACATCCATTTGCCAAAAGGGTCTTTTGATGAGGTTGCTTCAATTAAGGTGGGGCTCAATTGAATTGGGATGGGTCTTAACCAGATTACTGGAGGCCTTATAGAGAAGGCCACAGAGAGAAGCCATGGAAAGCTGGGAAAAAAATGGAATCTGAAGTGAAAGGAGAAGATACTGACACTTGCATTGTCATGTGATGGAAAATCAAGGAACTCCAAAGATTGACTGGAAGCCAGAAGATACTGACCCTGGGAGGAAGCAAGTCTCCTAACCTTGAAACTATGAGCCAATAAATTCCTGTTGTTAAGCCAACCTATTGAATGATATTTGTTTTAGAACCTAGGAAATGAAAACAGCAGACAATACTTTCCAAATTGATCTACAGATTCAATGCAGTTTCCTTCAAAATCCCATTTGGATTTTTTTTCCAGATGTTGACAAGGTGATCTTAAAATTTATATGGAAATTCAAAGGTCCCAGAATATCTAACACAATCTTGAAATAGAACATAGTTGGAGGTCTTGCACTTCCAAATTAAAGTGTGGCCCAACTAAATGAGGGTGGGCCTTAATCCACATTACTGGGGTCCTTTGTAAGCAGAAGAAATATGTACATAGTCAGAGAGAGCCATGGGGACAAACCGAAAGATAGAAGTCAATGGATCCTGGAAGGGAAAGGAGAAGACATCACTATAGGGATACAATTCAAGGAACCCCAAGGATTACTGGCAGCCAGCACTAGATTATTACAGACTTTGGGAACAAATCATTGCTTGCTGGCACTTTAATTTTGGACTTCTTCTAGCCTCAAAACCATGAGCCAATAAATTTCCATTGTTTAAGCCAACTGATTGTGTGGAATTTGTCATAGCAGCTAAGGAAAATTAAGACAATATATATCACTGGAATAGAATTGAGAATCCAGAAATGAACACATACATTTATTACCAACTGATTTTTGGCAAGGGTGCCAAAACCAATCAATGGGGAAAGAATAGTTTATTTAACAAATGGTGCTGGAACAACTGGATGCACAAACAACAGAATGGAGTTGGACTCCTCTACTTCACACTATCTATAAAATTTTTAAATTGATCAAAGACCTAAATTTAAGAACTAAAACTATAAAAATATTTTAAGAAAACATAGATAACCTTGTCTTTGGCAATGGTTTCTTGGATATGTCACCAAAAACACAAGTAACAAAAGAAAAATAGATGTATTGGACATCATCAAACTTAAAAACATTTGTACTTCAAAGGACATCATCAAGAAAGTAAAAACACAACCCACAGAATGGGAGAACATATTTTCAAATCATATATCTGATAAGGGACATTATCTAGCTTATATTAATAACAATTAAAATTCAATAATAATAAGACAAATAACCAAATTAAAAAATGGGCAAAGGATCTAAATAGACATTTCTGCAAAGATGATATACCAGATATACCACTGGCCAATAAACACATAAAAAGATACTTGACATAATTAGACATCAAGGAAATGCAACTCACAACCACAGTGAGATACCACCTCACAGCCGTAAGATGGTTATAAGAAAAAAGACAGTTAATTACAAGTGTTGGTGAGGATGTGGAGATATTCAAATGGTCCTACACTCCTCATAGAAATGCAAAATGGTGCAGCTGCTTTGGAAAATGGTCTGGCTATTCCTCAAAAGGTTAAACATAGAATTACCATACGACCCAGCAATTCTAGTTCTAGGTATATTCCAAGAGAAATGGAAATATATGTCCACATAAAAACTTGTACTTGAATTTCTGTAACAGCATTATTCATAATAGCCAAAAGCTGGAACAACCCAAATGTCCATGAACTGATGAATGGATAAACAAAATATAGTATATCTATGCAGCATAATATTATTCAGCAATACTTTGAAGTACTGATACACGATGCAACATGAAAGAACCTGAATACATTATAGTAAGTGAAAGAAGTTAGTAACAAAGGAACACATATTGTATGATTCCATTTATATGAAAAATTCAGGGTAGGTAAAATAATAGAGATAGAATGTAGATTGGTGGTTGCCTAGAGCTGTGGAAAGGGTTGGTTGTTTGGTTGGGCAGAAAGGGCTGCTAACGGGTATGGTATTGTTTTAGGGGAGTGATGAAAGTGTTCTAAAATTGATTGTGGGGACGGATGTGGCTCAAATGATTGGGTGTCCATCTCCCATATGGAGGGACCTGGGTTCGATCCTTGGGACCTCCGGGTAAAAATAAATAAATAAATAAATAAAATAAAATTGTGGTAATGTTTGCACAACTCTGTGGATATACTAAAAACAATTTAATTGTACTCTTTAAATGGGTATATTGTGTGGTATATGAATTATATCTAATAACTTTGTTATAAAAAATAAAGAAATTATGCATACTCTCCCCCCAAAATATGATGATCTTTATCAAGTTGTGACATTGGTATGAAGAGAGAAATTTGAGGTCAGTTTAGGAGTTAGAATAAACAGGACTTGGTGATTGATTTTTTTGGGAAGGTTCATCTGGTTTGGGTAACTCAAATTTAATAGGATTTCCTTGAAAACTTTCATGGTAAGATGGAGAGTGAAAATAGATCATAAATGGTGCTTCCCCTCAAAAATGGACTGAAAGAAGAAGAAGGAGAAGGAGAAGGAGAAGGAGAAGGAGAAGGAGAAGGAGAAGAAGAGGAAGAAGAAGAAGAAAAACAAACCCAGCTCTCAGAGATAGAGGAATAACACTAGCCCAGGATGGATATTCATCTGGAGTATGATAGTAAAGGTGTGTCAGTTGTTAAAATATTGAAATACTTCCATGAAGGTCACAAATAACTGCTTCCTGGTACTACCCTCACCTGCTTCCCTCTCCCCATACCCAGGATCCTCCCAGCTGCAGTGGCCTTCCAACTTCTACTCCTGCCTCACCCCACTCTCCTATAAAGAGCCCGCCCAGCAACTAAAGGGTTAACACTTGCCGCAGGGGGCCACCAGGACCTTGCTGGAGCACTATGGCCACTGTTTTGTTCTAATTAGTGATATTTTGTAAAGAGGAGGTTCTAGAGAATACTGCCCATGGTCATCTAGCTAGCTCATGGTGGAGGTAGGATTCACCCCAGAGCGGCTAACCACTGTGATATGCTATCTCTACTCTCTGGAATTTTTTGAGCTTTCCTCTGTAACCTTATTTCTTAGTTTGCCAGGGTTGCTACCACAAATACCACAAATTGGTTAGCTTAAACAACAGGAATTTATTGGCACACAGTTTTGGAGACAGCAGTCTATAATTAAAGTATCTGCAGGCCATGCTTTCTCCCAGAATCTGAAGCATTCTGATGCTGGCTTGATCTCTGCCTCCATCACATAATGATATCTGTCTCCTTCTCTGGCTTCTAATTTTTCCTAACTGGTTGATTCTGAATTCCCTCTACTTAAAAGGACTTCAGTGATATTGGATTAGGACCTACCATAATTCAATTTGGCCTCATCCAAATAGGATCTTCGAAGGTCCTATTTATGAATGAGTTCAAACCCACAGGACTGGGGGTAGGACTTGAACATGTCTTTGTGGGGGCCATGATTCAATCTACCACACGCTATATAAGCTTATTTTAGTTAAGTTCACTGAGTAACTGAAAACAAAGTATATCCTCTCTATTATCAAAATTTAGAGCTTGATATAGGTCTATTAGATGTTTTCAATTATATTATTAAAATATATTATTAAAATTAATTTTACTTTTTTACTTTAAAAAATATGGCTATTTTAATTTAAAATTATACAGTTCTCATTATATTTCTCTTGGACAGTTTTGCCCTATACCCTTATCCCTTATTTCTTTAATCACTAATGGAACACTTGATAGTATTTACTAGGTACCAGGCCCTGTGTGACAGCCATGGAGATATACTGTTCAGATTACCCTCAGGGGAGCCTGCTGTGGGAAGCTTAGTTGAGTGACAGCCCCAGCTGCTCCTGTTATGAAAGCAAAGGTCATGGGGCCCTTCCCTTACCCCCTCCCACCAACCATGATTCCCAGCCAATGATTGAATGACGGATTTACTAGGACAGGCCCTTTCCTGCCTGTCTTAGTTTCTTAGACCTGCTGTAACAAAGAACCACAAACTGGGTGTCTGAAAACAACAGAAATTTATTGTCTCATTGTTTTGGAGGCTAGAAATCTGAATTGAGGTGTTGGCAAGGCCATGCTTCCTCTAAAGTTTGGAGGGTTCTGACTGTGGTTTGCTGGTAATCCATGGCATTCTTTGGCTTGTGGCATAACTTAATCACTTAATCTCTGCCTGTCCCATGTCTGTCTTTTCTTTCTTTCTCTGTGTCCAAATTTTCTCTCCTTATATAGATACTTGTCATACCGGCATAGGGCCTACCCTAATGCAGTTTGGCCAAATCTTAATTAATATCTTCAAAGATCCTATTTCAAAATAGGATCACATTCACTAGACCAGGGGTTAGGATTTGAATATATCTTTGGGGGACACTGTAACATTGCCTGACCTGAAATTCCTCTAGTGAGCAATTTTGGCTCAGGACTCCCATTGTTCTGTCTGAGACTTTCTTTTTTTTTTTTCCTTCTTTTTTTTTTTTTTTATTATGGGTAAAAATCAAAATTCTCACAATACATACAAACATTTGCAAAATGATATATAAATATATATACATATATGTGTATTTGCTTACAAAAATGTTATTTATATATATATATACATATATTTTAAGAGGTGCTTAGATTACCTAAAATATTACACAGAACCCACTGGGATTCCCATGTTGCCCACCTCCCACACCTCCCACCACATCCAACACAAACATCTCCCACAGTGTGGCCCACCAACCTCAATGAACTTACACATCCTGGAGCCTTGCCACCAACCATAGACCACAGTTCACACTGTAGACCACACTCTCTCCCACTCAGTTCTGAGTGGTGTGTGCTGATTTAAAATGGCCTACATCCATTGCCACAACAGTACTCAGGACAACCTCCAACTCCCAAAGAAGCCCCTGTATTTCAACTGCTCATCCCCTCCCTACCCAAAAACTGTCAAGTGGCCACTGGCTCCACCTCATTGTTATAATTTCTTGCATTGCAAGAATCACCATATGTGAGCAAGAGAATACCATCAAGTCCACTCTAGTCCATAGTTCTTCCCCCAATCCAGAGGCGACTGGGATGGTGATGTCCACTCCAACTCCAAGTGAGAGAGGGCTTATATCCCATGGATATGGTGGGTGGGATGATCCTGCCTGCAGATGCAGGCCCTCTCCATTCCCTGGGATGGCCATTTCCCATCGTTGTCTCCTCACCAGGTGACTTGGATGAGTCCATTGAGCTGTAGGGTAGGAGTTGCAGCTCCACCTAGATTTCATGCACACCTGGCACATAGGTAGGCAGGAGGCTCCAGTCTGAGACTTTCTTAGAGCTTCACAGTCCAGTCTGAGACTTTCTTAGAGCTTCACAGTGATCTAAGGCTCTTCCTACCCGTCCTCCTTGCCCCTGCCCTTTCATAAGCATCAGACTGGCATTGCAATCTGCAGATTCTTCATGCCCACTCCCGCTCCTTCCCGCTTTGTCCTTTACAGGCCTTTTTATTTTCAACCAATAAATCCTTTGCACTTCTAATCCCATTTTAGCATCTACTTCTGTGAGGACTTGAATTGACAAACTCTGTTTTAAGCACTTTACAAATGTTAATTCATTTAATCCTCATAACCACTCTATGAGGTAAGTACAGTCATTATCCCCTTGTTGCAAACACCACAACGAAGGTGCAAAGAGGTTACCTAACTTGTCAAAGGTCAGGCAACACTTAAGAGGTAAAGGCCAGGTTTGAACCCTGTCTGGCTCCAGAGTCCATTTACTTAATCGCCACATGCCTTTTGGTCTTTCATGGCACAGCATTCATTTCAGAACACTTTCATGATGGCATGGTAGAGTGTATTTTGGTTGATAGTGATTCTATGATGTGCTAAATAGAGCTCACTGGCAAGGTGTGATCTGCATACTAGCTTTCTTTGGCTGAGAGAATGAATGGAAGCACTCACAGTGTGGGAGAAATGATGTTAATAATATCAGTAAATACATTTGATATTTGATATTATTTAATCCTTACATTAGCATTTGAGATTATTTAATCCTAATGAATTATATTAATTAAATTTAAATTAATGTTTAATAAGTATCACTACTAATATAATACATTATACTATGAGATTATATAGATACTTTTATATATTTACTAATATTTAAATTTTAGACAATATTTCAGAGACAGCATTAGAATGCTTTTACATTGATATAAACACATTGTGAAGTGAAAAACACTGAACAGTAATTGAGGTATGAGCTCTTTGTGTATGTGTTGTCTTTTAAGGAATAGTCTATGTACAAAGAAGTTCTTAAGGCATACAAAACAAAATGTTAACAGCAGTTCCCTCTGGGGTACAAATAGGAGATGGGAAAAGAGTTTGAGGGATATTTACTTTTCACTTTTTAACTTTGTGTACTGTGTGTATTTTAGTTATAAATCTGCATTTCTTCTTAAATACAACAAAATTCCCTTAAAAGTAAATTTTAATGTTAACCCATATTATCATGAATGACTTCCAGTTTTAAAAGAATATTTATGGGAAGCGGCTGTGGCTCAATCAGTAGGGCTCCCGTTTACCATATGGGAGGCCCCGGGTTCGGTTCCCCGGGCCTCCTGGTGAAGGCAAGCCCGCCCGCATGGCGTGGTTAGCTGACCCAGCGAGCACAAGCAGCGGGGGGTGGGGGGGGAATGAATGAATAAATTAAAAAAATAAAAATAAAAGAATATTTATGAACATAATCTTATTTTATCTTCTCACTCTGTGAAGTATAAAGGGCAGGTATTATCTCCTTATTACATGTAAGAATTTATTTATACTCTTTTCATCATTGCAGTACATACTCTATGAGAAATCATGTATCCATGATTATCATTTTTCTCATTCATATTTGAGGGATATTTGTTCTTTCATTAACAAGTATTTATTATGTGCCAGGTTCTAACAGTGGTTTAGCATTAAACCTTGAGGACTACAGTGGTGAACAAACAGACAAGTTTTCCCCTCATGGAACTAAATTGTAATTGAGAGGAGGAAAAAAGTCATATAATAAGCAAACAAACACATTAAGCTAATATTATGCAGAGAATGAGAATGGACTATGATGGAGAATGACAGGGTGGCCTCTTTAGTAGGGAATGCCTTTCTGAAGTTCAATGGCAAGAAGGAGTCATGGGAAGACTACTGGGATAAGTAATCTAGGCAGATAAAACACTAATAACAAGATTCTAGGGCGGGAATGAGTTGTACATATTCAGGGAACCACTGGAGGGTAGGGGGATGGGGAGAGGGGAGTGGTAATAAAGAAGAATGTAGAGGTAGGCAAGGTCAGGTCATGTAAGATTTTGTCAGTGAGAATAAGGAATTTGGATTTAATTTTAATTTTAATTGTCCTGGAAAGCAATTGTGTGTGTGTGTTTTTAAAGACAGATAGTTTGATCTCCTGTGTAGAGGAGCAAGAGAGGATGCAGGAAGATCTGTTAGGAACCCATTATAGTTGTGGAGACAAGATATGATGAAACCTTGGACTAGTTGGTGTGGAGATGGAAATTAGTGTTCAGACTTGGAATATGACTGGGAAGTGGCGTTTAAAGGACTTGCTGCTGGAGTAGAAGAGCGGGGTGTGAAGAAGAAAGCACTCAAGAATTAATGGAGGGAAGTGGTTGGGCTCCCATTTACCATATGGGAGGCCCTGGGTTTGATTCCCCGGGCCTCCTGGTGAAGGCAAGCTGGCCTGTGCAGCACGGTGACTGACGGCCCATGTGGCGCGGTAAGCTGGGGCAGCAAGATGACGCAACAAAGGGAGACAAGCAGACACAGAAAAATGCATAGCAAATGGACACAGCAAGCACAAGCAGCAAAGCGGTGGGGGGGGGAGATAAAAAATATCTTAAAAAAAAAAAGAATTAAAGGAGATTTTTTGGCTTGAGCAATTGGGTGGACTTTAGGGCTCTGTGCTGAAATGGAAGAGTAGGAGAGGGAGAATCAATACTTTTTTTTTTTTTTTTTTTTAAAACACAGACTTTTATTTATTTATTTATTTTATTTTATTTATCCCCCCCTTGCTGCTTGTGCTTGCTGGGTCAGCTAACCACGCCGTACAGGCGGGCTTGCCTTTACCAGGAGGCCCCGGGAACCAAACCCGGGGCCTCCCATATGGTAAACGGGAGCCCTACTGATTGAGCCACAGCCGCTTCCCAGAATCAATACTTTTAATTTTTGGTCAAGTTATGTTTGAGCTGCCTATTAGATATCCAACATGGAAATGTCAAGCAAGTAATTGGAATATATATGTCTGAAGTTGCCAAAAGGCTCAGGGCTAGAATGACAGGCATATTGATGGCTTTTAAAGCCAGGATGAGGTTATATGAAGGAATGTGTAATATGAAGAGCAGGAGGGGGACAAAAGAGGAGGAGGGGGACAGTACAGCCTCCCAATGCATGCTGTCATCTGGAAGAGGAGACCAGTGAAGAAATTTGAGACGGTGCAACTAGTGAGGAAGGAGAAAAATAAGCAAGTGTAGTGCCACAGAAGGCAAGAAAATGAAATATTCAAAGAAAGAAGCGTAGTCACGATAGAAAGCTGCTTGGAGTCAAGGAAGATAAATACAGAGACTCAATCATTGGCTTTGTTAACCTGGAGACCACTGGTGTCCTTGAGGAGTGGAGCCCTGTGGAGGGGTGAGGAAGTCGGCCAACTGGAGTGAGTTTGGGAGAAAATGTGAGGTGAGGAACTATAATGACTATTCTCATTTGACTGATTAATACTTTCCAAAGGGCAGTGCCTATTTTGGCTTGCATTTATATTTACAAATGTTTGAGGGAAAATCTCAAATATTTGTTACAACCTTATGTGCCTAGTTCTGTGTTTAATTTCTAATATAGGGAGATATTATATCTGAATACAGCAATTTGAATCTAGCTCCACTGTAGTTTCTGCAAACACTAAGTTCTTGATTGAAGTAGTCCTGTCTTCCATAACCCAACACTAAAATAGTTTTAGTTGGTTAGTTGATAAACAAAAGTGGCCAATTTGTTTTGAAGTGAAAATGAAGCCTGAAACTATAACTGAAGTTTAAGAATTAACAAATAATTATGATTACAAAATCACTATATAGTTGCTTTTGTATTATAAAATAGCAAAAGGTTAATGTCTGAAATTGCTGAAACTGGCTGGATTTAGCCTAGACCTGCTATTGTGATGGTCATTCTAAACAGGTCTCACGCCTGTTTATGGTTACTCTCCCTTGTGTATACTTACTATTGTGATGGTAATTCTAGACTGAACTTTTGTTTATGGTTATTTCAGAACCAGGCTCACCCTTGTATATATTTGCCGTTGTGAAGGTAACCACTTCATTTTCTCGTTTGAATCCATAAAAACTCCTGCTTCCCGTGGTTCCGGGAAGGCAGATTTGAGACACCCCCATCTCCTGTCCTTCTGCCTGGGTTAATAAACCTGATTTCTCTCCTGACCATCCACGCGCGGACTCCAGTTCGTATGTCTGGACAAGAATCCTGCAGGGTTTCCTTCACACCTTCACTTCCTTCATACCTACTGCCAGGTGTTCATTAAGGACACTAAACTTAAATGTACCAATCAATATTTTTTTACACATGTACACACCCGTGTAATCATTTTTCGGACCAATATACAGACTAGAGAGCACCTCATAGCGTTCCCTCGTGTACCTTTCCAATCCTCCAGAAGGAAACCAATATTCTGACTGACCTAAGCGTCCATTAGTTTTACTACAAAAAATTTCAAAGGAAACAAATGAGAACTCTAAGGGATGTTTAATTGGAAACTGTTTTAATAACTTATCAACTGACTAAGTAAAAATTCCACGCAGTTGGCGCCAAAATTCCGGCACAGATTTTTTCGCCACTCTTCCCACTTCCTACACCAAGCTCTCTCTCCTGCTTTTTCTTCTCAGCAATCCTGGGGCACGAGGGCGGGGAGAACTGGAGGGGGCCAGGAGTTGTAGGAGGCCGTTTTTCTGTCATGCGCACTAGAGAGAGGCGCTCTTCCCTCATTTCCTATCAAACCACTCAGAAGGACCAAGGCTCCGTCATGCGCATTGAGATTTCTCTAGGCACGCGCGCGGCTAACTGCGCCGTTATGCGCATGAGCGAAGCGGCCCGCGAGGGCGGAAGTGCGGTCCTGCTGCTGGGTGGTGGGAGCCGTAACTCTGGTGTAGGGTGGGCAACTGGCTGACATGGCGCCCTTCCGGAGGCTCATGGTTCCCGTGCCAGTGCTGGTGTTGTTACTTTGGGGGGCTCCTTGGATCCACGGGCGGCGTAGCGACGTGCGCATCATCACGGACGCGAACTGGAAAGAGTTACTGGAAGGAGAGTGGATGATAGAATTGTGAGTGCGGGGCAGTTGTCCCGGAGCTCTTCGGTGGGTCGGGCGGGCTGAGGTCCGAGATTCGAGCCTAGGCTTCCCACTTTTACCCCACGTCCCTTATGCGGGCTGGGTGTTCCCCCGGACTACGCCTCGTAGCCGCGGAGCGGGCGCCCCCAGACTCCTCCGATTCTTCAAAAGCATAGACGGATCAGCCACCAACTTGTCCCCCACCCCACCCCCTCGTCTCGTACACGGGAATATTAAGTTTCTTCTAAACCGTGCACCCTAGTTTCATCTCTAGGGCTGTGGTACGCATTAGAGATTCCTCTTCGAATTCCCACTAACGTTTCTTCATGGCTGTAGGGATGGGGGTCTGACTAGCTTCCATACAAATTATTTTACAACGATCCTTCATAAGTAGACTTTCTAGAATTATTTCCACCGAACTTTACAAAAGAGGAAGTTGAGCACAGCCTCTCCTTGCCTTCCTTTTGTCTCATTATCCTTAAGAGAGAGTCCATTTATAGAGTTGAAACTTGGGGCTTTTTAATTGTTTATTTTTGCACATTAGGTACATTGCTTTCCTTTTTTATTGTACATGCCGAGGAACTTCAAGTTGGTTGGTTTATTTGTTTCTTGTTTTGTTTTTTCTCTTCCTTTTATTGCTTTCTCATTCACTCCTCATCTCCTTTTTCCTTTGGGTGTGTGTTTTTGTAAAGTAGGGAATGTTTTGGGTTGTAACTCCTGAGCCTCTGTAAGTGATGTTGTATTACAAGATAAAATTAATGTATACATGGTGTGATTATAAACTCTTAAGAGCTCCATCTCTTCGTCTGTTGAACAAATTCATGTCTTTGGTGATTCTATGATAATAATGTGCATTCTATAGCCATAGAAAATAAACTCTGCCATTGCTTTAAGTGCTAAATTGGTGGTCGCGATAGTATTAGTGATACAGTGGTTTTATTAGAAATATTAGTAAAAGCACCGTAATTTAGTATTAATTGTGTACCAGTTACTTCTTAGCACTCTACATACACTATTATATTTAATCCTCTACAACTTCTATAAAATAGGTATTTCCCCCATTTTACACATGAGAAACAGATGCCTAAAGACCTTAACTTACCAGTACAAATATTGTTTTACTGTCTTCCTTTGGGTCCCCAGAGCCTAAAATTGAGTAGGCATGTGATAATTGTAAGAACATTCCCCTTCTGTAACAGAGGTTCTGATGAATGTTTTCTGATGTCGCGGATGCAACTAAAGCTGCAAGTTAGGAGGGTAGGTATAGGTGAACATCTCCAACCCAGAAAGCAGAATCAGTAACTCTTGAGTCATAAAAATTAAGATGTGGCTCAAATGGTTGGGTGTCTGTCTCCCATATGGAGGGACATGGGTTTGATCCCCAGGACCTCCTGGTAAAAAAAAAAAAAAAAAAAAAAAAAATTTAAGAAAAAGCTTAGAGCAGAGTAAGATAGGAGAAAAAAGTTCATAGTATACATACAATATGCAACTCAGTGAAATGAATTTTCAGGTACCATTGAAGTTGTAGGGGAGAGGAAATAAAACCAATGACAGCATTTGTTTTAAAGCCATTGTTATGAGTTCCTTGTATTAGATGGTTTATAAAATATTCAGTTTTGTAAATGATGTGTTCTGCAATAGTGATTATGATTTATATGCAATGTATAGTCAAGTATTCTCAATTTTAAGGATTTTTAAATTCATTTGCTCAAACTAAACATAGCAGTAAAAAGTGAAGTATTAAGGAGAACACATAAAAAGCACATTGAATATGCCTAAATTCAAATTCGAGCTTCTGTCTAAAATTATAGTATAAGGTAGTGGTTTTTGTTTTTTGTTTTTCTTAGCCTAAGGATTCTGAAAAGGAAGTCCAACTAAGAAACAAAAGAAACTTGGAAAAGGCCTCTAGAAGTCCTAATGATAGTCTTAATAACAAGTAAATTATCTATAGTAAATCCATCTCTGACTAGAAGTTTTGTTAGAGATATTTTCATTGTGATACAATTTATTATGGAATTTGACTTTTATATATGATATTAGTTTGTCTTGTTCTGCAATGCCTATTTTAGGAGTTTTATTTAAGTCAAGAAGTACAAAACTATACTCTTGTATTGAAGAGGAGTAGGATTTATTCTTCTTGTTTCCATAAAAGAACTGAGGCAAATTGTAAGATAATATACAATAAAGTGGAAAAATACAAATCATAGGGAAAAATCAAGATGTGGGAAGATGGTGAATACTAGAGAGGTAATTAAAATGCAAATATGTTTGGCCGTCGAATTTATAATAAACCAAAAGAGTTTGTCCAAAAGAGTTTTCTTTCGACCTGCCTAGTGTTTGTGTGTGGGGGTTAAGTTTGAAGTAATATTTTTTACATAAAAATGTAGATTTCCAACTTCTTTTATGTATGTATAGCCAGCAATTCTCTGTGGCAACAGTGCTGTGTGGTCCTTCCTGGCCTTGGAATGGGGCATGTGCTTCATTATCACATTTCAGTCACTTCCTATTTTTCTTAAACCAACACCTTGCACTTGTAATTCCTACAGTGTAAAATTATTAAAACGGGTGAACTCTAAATTTAGCGTTGAGCTTTCTGGTGGCCACATTTTAAGAGAAATCAAATGATTTTTAAAGAACTATTTTGCATGTGAAAGTCTTCCTGTCTTTAGAACTGATTTCTCAGAATTATTTTTATGTGATTAGCATTATCATTTCATAGTTCCTGATTTCCAGAGTGTTAGATCCACACTTAAAAGTTTTTCATCTGCGTAAAATTAACCATTTTGTGATTGTTAGTGTTTTCAGTAGAAAATATTTTTCACAAATTAGAAATTTAAATATTTTTATACCAAGAGGGAAGTTCATATTAGTGTGCTTAACTTTGTAACATATAATTTAAAAAATATATTGTTAGGTTTTTAGGTGAAAGCCATTAGAAGTTTATCTCTTCACCAGTGACCTGTATATATTTTCCAAGTCTTGCTACGTGTTTGTCTTTGAATAAATTTGTAAAATCTCCATCAATTGTTAGATATCGTTTCATCTTTAATTCCTGTTTTCTTTCTTTTTAACTGTATTTCTTAGTTACGCTCCGTGGTGTCCTGCTTGTCAGAATCTTCAACCAGAATGGGAAAGTTTTGCTGAATGGGGAGAAGATCTTGAGATTAATGTTGCAAAAGTAGATGTCACAGAGCAGCCAGGTACTGTAAATCTGTGGTTAATTTTGTTTCTTTGCAGATTGGGTTGATAGTTTTTTCCTATTTTCCACATTATGTGGTATTTATTTATTTATTTATTTATTTATTTATTTATTTATTTATTACCAGGAGGTCCCAGGGATCGAACCCAGGTCCCTCCATATGGGAGATGGATGCCCAACCATTTGAACCACATCCACCCCTGTGTGGTCTTAATTCTACCTTTTGTGAGGTTTCAAAACCTGTCTGCAGCTGGTTAAGCCAACTTGTCCACCTCCCTGATGGGGCTCAGTGTACAGTCCCTGCAAAAAGCAGGCTCCTAGGTTGTGTATACAGCTCTTTCCTTGTATGTGTTGCTTGCTCTAAGAGACGTGGGAGATACCTTGCTCAAATAACTGCCTCTGATCTCTAAGACGTGGGAGATACCTTGCCCAAATAACTGCCTCTGATCTTTTTTTGTTTACATCCCAGACCCCAGACTAGCATGTAAGATGCTTTTGAGAAGTTTTAGAACATTATGATCCAGGTGTTCATTGGCACAGCCATCATGCACATCCACACCTAGCTTCCGAATAAGGAGCATGTGGTTGAGGTTCTTTGTAGGTCAAGGTCCAGTTCCCTGCTGAAGTAGATCCATATCTCTGAAATTGGACTTTTCTTAAATTTAATGCCTATGATTCAAGGACATAGGCTCTTCCTTATAAAAGCTCTCAAGGAGTATAGTATACTCCTGACTTGACACCCTAGACAGGTGGCAGGCCCTGACCATAAGAACGGTCCTTCAGAACCAGCTTAATCTCACCTGTTCTTGGTGATCACAATAAACTTGGTTCCTGGCTCTCTTCCCATCCCAAATGGTAAAAATAGTTAATATTTATGAGCATTTCCCTGTTGTAGCCACTGTTCTAAGTGTTCTGCATTTATTATTTAGTTTTCATGGAACCTTGTGAGGTAGGCAACATCCCTATTCTACAGGTAAGAAAACTGAGGCAAAAAGAGGTTAATTCTCAGTTTAATCAATGCTTGGCACATGCTAATAATAAAAGCTAGCTGCTGTTGTTGCCCCTCTTATGAAAGATTCATAATAACATTTTTCATTTGCAGCAACACCTTAAAATCTGCTTTTGTTTCTTGAATGTCAGAAGCATTGATTTTAGACCTTACTAAAATGATAGTGCTATATTCTGCTGTCCGTCTTATCACACAGTGGTATAATTGACAAGTGTTTATATATATTTACAAATGTCTCCAATAAACATATCTTTTTATTGAGATGATGTACGGTAGTATTTTTTATAAATTTGCCATGAGTACATAATTGAGAAATTTTTCATTGTTTATTACAAAGGTCAACTATTATTTTAGGTATTTTGGTTTGCTAAGGCTTTTGATGCAAAAATTACCAGAAATGGATTGGCTTTTATAATGGGGAACTTATTAGGGAAGTTATAGTTCCAAAGCTGTGACAATGTTCAAATCAAGGCATCATCAGTGATGATTTCTCACCAAAGGTCGGCTGTTGGTTTGATCCTGGGTTCCTGTCACATGGTGAGGCAAAATGGCTGCTCTCAGCCTGGGTCTCTGCCCTCTACTTTCTTCCCAGGTTTGGCTGCGGGCAATCAAGCACTTGGCAGGGCTCGGCTCTTCAGCCTTGAGCTGCTCTGTGTGTCTAGCCTCTCGGGCTTCTTTGTCTTTCTGTGACTGCAGGTGATCTCTCACATAGCAGGGTCAGAATGGTGCCTTCTTTTCTCTGTGTGTTTCTCCTTTCAGTTCTCAGTTTATATAAGATACCAGCAAGAGTGTGGAGATCCAACCTGGGTCACTGCTCACTGACACAGTCCAATCAAAGGGTCCTACAGCGATCAAATCTAATTAAGTGATCTAATTAAAAGTCCCCTAACTGAGTCTATTAAAAAGGCCCTATCTATATTGCATTTATAGGCACAGGAATTGGTTAGCTTAAGAACATAATTTTCTGGCATCCACAAAAGACAAACCAGGAGAGTTATCATTTCATATTCTTTCCCTATTAGTATTTAAATAATTCAGAGTCATCTTTAAAGTAGCTGGTGATTGACCCATATAAAACCTGCAATGTGTTCTTGTATTTATTAATAAAGCTCTTCTTTATTTCTGTAGGACTGAGTGGACGATTTATCATAACTGCTCTTCCTACTATTTATCAGTAAGTATTTGAAGATTTTGTAATTATGGAGAAAAGTGCATTATAGTATAATATTCAGAATAGTAGGCCTCTGACTTGGATCACATTTAAAAAAATGGAGGTAATTTCATTATGCTTAGCAAGTATATTGGAGGGCTTATTTTGCTCTTAGTGTTGTCCCAGGTGCCTTAAGATATGAATGATATGTGCAACATAGTCCCTGTTCTTAAAGATTGTAATTGTTCTGGAAAATGGGGTTCACATGAAATGGTGTGATACTATTCAGCACAATAAATGATTATGGGCTCAGAGTAGTGGTACAAATTTTAAGTCCTGTAGGAAGTTAAGTAAGGGAGAAATCATTGTGGGCTGGTATGGTTCCTAGAGAATTTACGAGTTTAAACACAGTCTTGGAGTTCAGGACAATAAAATGCAGGATAGGCATTCTATCTGAGGACAGTCTCAAAAACAGTGATTAATAGGAGTGTGATATGTTCAAAAAGTAGTTAAGAAAGGGCTGTGGCTCAACCTTAGGCAGAGTAGTGATATAGTTGGATTTTCAGTTACAGTGAACAAGATGATGTAGTCTTCAGTATCGGGTCTTTTAGTTTGACTATCTTCTTTTTTTTTAAAGACTTTGTTTTATTTATTCATTTATCCCCCCCTTGCTGCTTGTGCTCGCTTGGTCAGCTAACCACGCCGTGCGGGCGGGCCTGCCTTCACCAGGAGGCCCCGGGAACCGAACCCGGGGCCTCCCACATGGCAAACGGGAGCCCTACTGATTGAGCCACAGCCGCTTCCTGTAGTTTGACTATCTTCTAAACCAGGGATGGGAAACCTCAAATCTTTGTACCTACCCTGTGCCTTAATGGCGTCTAGCTGTTAAATAACAACACGTACTTCTATCCTCATTTGAAGTTATGAAAACACTAAGTTGACATGTGTCTCTAGCTTGTATCTCATTTTTCCTTGTCATTTTTTTGTCTTATGTCTGAATCTCTTTGCTCTGCCTTTTTTATTCATCCCTTCTTGCTTTGTATCTGTTTCTGTTCTCTGTCTCCATGAGTGCCTTCTCTCTCTCCTTTTTCACACAGTCCTTTTCCCCACATGCCTTTAATTGGCTATAATATCTCCTTTCGTTTCACTTCTCAACACCCCCTGAACTTACTTGGAATTTCCTCCTCCTTTGCTGTTAGTTACATTGTTTACTATGCCCTTTCCCCCAATTTCTGCCTGTTGAAATTATACCCATCCTTCAAAGAACAGCTCAAATGCCTCCACAAAACTTTTTTTGGAGGGTAGGAGGTGGAACTTGTGGTCATTAGCTCTGGGTGGGTAAAGGATTCCCTTACCTACCGTAGGTAGTAGGGAGCTACTGAAAATATTGGCATTTAAGTGATAAAAATGGAAGGGTTAATTAAGTAGGATTAGACTGGTAGTTTTATTTAGAGTAGTTTTGAAATGGTGATGATAAGGGAGCAGGGAGATTAGTTATGACCCTATGACAGACCTCCATACTTTGGGGATGGGAAGCAGGAGGTGGATGTAAGAGACAATTCAAAGCACACTGTAAAATAGAATAACTGGAAATGGGAGGAAGGGAAGCACTATACCAGATGACTCCAGTGTGCCTGAGATGGTTTGATTATAACTGAAAGTACCAGAAAAAAATGCCTTTAATTTTTAACCTATAGTTTAACAATAGCTAATATTCAATTTAGCTATAGGTACTATTTTACCAACTTTTCATATAGTAATTCCTTTAATATGTGTATTACACATAAAGCTTAAAAGTATAATAAGAGATTGTAATCTGAGATTTATCTTTGAGCTGTGTTTCATAGTTTTGTTATTTCTAAGAATAACAAAAAGTCTTAAGGCTTATGCTTGTTTTAAAAGTGTAGATTCATTTAAATTTTGGGCTACGATAGCATGAATACATAATTAGTATAATTACCTGTGTATTGCCAATGATTTTACATGTTAGAATGATGATAAAATGACATGAATAAATAGCAAACCAAGCTTTGTTACTTACAGGGTGCTGGTTAATTTTTAATTCTGATCTTCTTTAGTTGTAAGGATGGGGAATTTAGGCGTTATCAGGGCCCGAGAACTAAGAAGGACTTCATAAACTTTATAAACGAAAAAGAGTGGAAGAGTATTGAACCTGTTTCATCATGGCTTGGTCCAGGTTCTGTTCTGTAAGTATGAAGGACTTTTCTCTTATCCAGTTTAAAATTAATTGGAATGGATAATTATATTTCATGCAAGTAAAGCATTCTTAATTATTTCCTGGGATCTTAAGGTACACTCAGATTTATTATGTGTTAGTATGTGTAAGACCAGAACAGATACTTTCATCCTGTCAAACTTGAAAGAGGCATTCTGTAGACATAAGTTGAATCCCTTTTCAGGAATATTTTAGCTTTGTAGATATGGCCATATGAATCAAGAAAGGGAAGTAATCCACAGAAAAGTGGGAGCAGTGTATGGGTCGTAGTGTATAGCTTAATAGTTTGAATGAGAAGTATCAAATGTTTACCCACTCATGTTACCTTTAGACTTCAGTTCTCCATGTGAAGTGAATGAATTATGTTTGTTTGTTTATCCCACCTGTCTGATAACTTATATTAATAGTATGGATAATTAGTGACCCTAATAGTCTGACTAACCACTGAGCTTTATAGATAGCTAGAGGGTAGCTGTATTTTTTGATAGCAGCTGCTCTGGAACAGTAAGGATCAGAGATTGCAAGCATTTCTTGCTATTCCATTGGGATGCAATTCCTCATGGGTCATCTGAGAGAAATGGAAATAGTGAGTTTTGCTGAGGTCATTACAGCTCCATCCTGGTGTGGCTAAGCTATCTCTTCCTTCTTCACAGTTATCCTTAGAGGATGGGGAATTGGGACACTGACTGTATAAGATAAAAGAAAGAGAAAAAAAAATACCCTGGCTTCTGGGGAGTAAGGTCATTCCTAAGCAGTATTTTGAAATAGAACTTTATCATTAGCACCTTTCCTTTACATGCTTCTTTCTTTTCCTGTGAATGTCTCTGAGTTGAATTGTTCTTTAGCTGATAGAACTCCCCTACCTAACCACCATGCCCAACCCAATTAAGGAACCTAGCCTTCCTGATAATAGCTTAATGAGTGCAGGCTACAGTGAAGCTACAGTGTGCTTTGTGTTCAGTTCCTTGTTCCTAGTTCCTAGTTCCTAGTTCCAATTTGCTTTTTAAACAACAGAAGCAACATGGAAAGCAATGATTCAAGTATTTGCCATGTTGAATTGAGAATGTAACTGGTTTTTCTTCTGTGAAATTTCATCTCTCTTATAAGTGAATCTTCCTACCATTTTCCAGTAGAAAGTGGTTGTTTATAAGTCTCCCTTGAATCCTCAGAGCAGCAGTCTACACCTTTTTTTATTGTCAAACTGAAGAAAGGGTGCTCAGTGTTAGCTCAGCAGGTTTGTTACCCTAGTGATTGGCATTTAGATTAGGACATTCTGCAGTAGCTTTGGATTATGTATGAGGAACCCACAAACCCTTCTTATTTTTGGAGCAAGCCTTTTCCTAATTGGCTCTCTAAAGTCCTTAGGTTTAATTATGTAAAAAAAATATATACTTTTTTTACTTACATAATGACTTAGCATTTTTTTCCTTTGTAAATATTTTATGTAGCATTAAAATGCATCAAACTAATGCTATTATAAACTGTTTGTTTATACCAGACTTTATGTATATACAGTTTTTGTAACTTGTTGCTTGTCCATTGTGTTACTGCAGTTACACTTAAAAGAGTCTGTGATTTCAGGAGAGACCTATTCCTATAGAACATATCTCAGTCTTCCTACATAGGCGATATTAAAGAATATTTGCGGGGAGTTTGAAGGAATAAAGAAGCCACCTGAGTTGGAAGGGAGCTAGTTAGTAAATTAATTGATTGATACCTAAAAGCCTGGGTCCTTACTAGGGCTCTTGGGGAAAGGCTTATATTGAGGTAAACTTTGCCTCAAATTTCTGTAGATTTATTCTGCCCCTTCTCTGTAAAGAAACATAACTCTCCTCCTCTTATTATTTAGCAGTCATTCAAATCAATATTGTTCATCAGGTCTCTTTCAGACTCATTCATTCATTCCCAGTTCCTTGAATTGTACTTTATGTGTTCTTTCAGGGGCCAATTTTGTTGTTACAATCCTTTATGAATTGTAGCCCTAAAAAATGGACATAGTGCACCTGATGTGATCTGACTAGTTGTTGAATGTTTTGGGATTATATTTATTTGAATATCAAAGCCTATATCTGAAAGATTGTTAGCAGCCATGTCATGTTGGTTAATAATTTTGATTTCTTAGTTAACAATAACCTTAAGGTTTTTTAAATGAACTATTGTGATTTGTCTTTCCTTCTTCCTGTCATTATGATTGCTTGGAATGAATGAGTGAATATAACATTTTTTTGTTCTTTTTGAACGTTATCTTGAAAGAGTAGGCCAGATCTAACAAATACTCTTAGGAGATTGGTAATATTTTTTCCTTTTAGACATATAAAGAAACTTATACTTGTGTGAAATCATACAGCTGGTGAATGGCAGGTTTAGGACAGGATGTTAGAATCTGGGCTAGTCTTTGTCCCTATTACATCTCACTCCACAAAACCTCAAGAAGAGGGTGTTGACCTCTAGCTTTTCTCCTCTCCCTCTACTAATCCCCATGACAGTACCCTACTTCCTTACTAGAAAGTTCACTTCTATCCCTTTTAGCTCCCTCCAGTTCTTGTAGCCATTTAGGTTTTAATGGTGTGCTCAGTTTAGAAGTTCTAGATTATTTCCTGAAGTGAAGTTGAAGTTAAAAATAAGGCCAATGTCAAAAACAGGTAAAATTAATCACTGGTGTTAGAATAGTAATTACTTTTGGAGTTGGTGGGGTGGTTTTGACAAAGGAACCTCTTGGGGTTTTGGAAATATTCTGGATTTTGAGCTGAGCAGTTGTTACATGGGTATATACATTTGTAAATATTCATTAAGGCTTGCAAGGTATATTATACTTCAGTTACTTTTTAGAAAAATTTACTTTAATGGCCTCTACTTAAAATACCACATTGGTTTGTCCTGAGTTTTTTTTCTTCCTTAGACTCCCTTCCATGTTCATTCTTTGGAGGATATTAAGGGTACTGTTTGATAATAGTAAGTGTAACTTAACCAATTGGTTTCATAGAGCCTGTGAATATATTGGGATTTCATATGACATCTTATTTGCTTGACCTCAGAAGGCAGAAGGGGATATTTTATTTTCACTTTATAAATATAAACAATATCCAGATACTAACCCCTACTTACTAAAAGCAACCTAAGGTGTCTTTTGGATAAACTCTTAAAAAAAAGAAAAATATTATCTTTTATTACACACTTGACAAAATCATCAGATAAGACGATGAATGGTTAATGTCAAAGCAGAAGGAGAAAAGGAAAAAGAATTATCAAGTGTTTTATTTATGAGGAAGTCACATGGCAAAAATTCAGAAACATTACTTTTCATGAGCAAACATTCTTATTTCAGCCATGAAATCAGTCTTGATTAAACCAGCTATAAAAACTTGTGTTTGGGAAATTATGGAGAAGAAAATAGATATAGATATATAGATAAATTTATATATACACGCATGTATATTCTACTTCAGAGCTGTGTATTTTATTAGTTTTTCAATCATCTTTCTTTTATTATAGGATGAGTAGTATGTCAGCACTCTTTCAGCTGTCTATGTGGATCAGGGTATGGGCTAAAATTTCATTTATATTTGAAGCATTTTGACACTACTTTTTATAAAAGACCAGGTTTTTATTTTCTTTTTTCTTTTGATTTTAGACTTGCCATAACTATTTTATTGAAGACCTTGGATTGCCAGTTTGGGGATCATATGCAGTTTTTGCTTTAGCAACTCTGCTTTCAGGACTATTATTAGGGCTTGTAAGTACTTCATTTTCAGAGTACTTGGGAAAAAATATTTAAATAAATTTAATAATTTGATGTAGTTGCACAGCTATAGCATATATTATACATTCAGATTTTTTATAATGTTTATTTTTGCAGTGTATGATATTTGTGGCAGATTGCCTTTGTCCTTCAAAAAGGCGTAGACCACAACCATACCCTTCAAGTAAGTATATTTTAAAGTGTTTTATTTTTATTCACTATAGTCTTGTTCATTTCTGTAAACATAGTCACACATTTATCAGGTTGTCCTTCTAACTTAGGTTCCTAAATATGGAATTGTGGTTTCTGAATTAGTTATGACATACAGAAAAGGGAAGGGATATATATTTCTTGTGAGAATGGCAGCTGAGTGGATTATGGAATGCTGTTATTTTCTTGACTCTTATAGTATGGAAGATTTTAACATTGCATATAGCCAGTAGGTATTTAGTAACATTGATCTAATATCGGTTCATTTGAAATTTTCATATTACTCATTGAGCCAATTGAATATACTTAAGTCAGACTTTTAAAAAATTCAATATATTCCACTCTTTAAAGTTATTCATTAGTACAGTGAGCACTTATGATGATTATTTATATATGCCAGCTAATTCTAAGGTTTTTTTGGTAGGATATTGGGAAAAGCTTATTTAGGATTTATATTGACATTGTACTGTACTACAAACTGAGTTTATGTAATTAGAAGGATTTGCTGCTGTCTGTTCAGTGATCATCACTTATTTTTAATCTTGAAAATCATACTATCATGGAAGCCCTTATATTTTCCATTCGTAAAGAACTTTCACATATCTTTCTCTCATTCCATTTTCTCTAGACTGCATAGACAATTCTGTTCCTATTTTGTTGTTGAGGAACCTAAGGCTCAAAGAGATGAAATATTTCTCCAAGGTCACACAGAAATGACAGCTGAGAGTAGAACCTAAATCAGGCTCTTCTTTTATGCTGCCTATTTTTATTTTATTGGATTTAGTGAGATAAAAACTTGAAATAAAATCATAGAAAAGTGTTGGTGATGGGTCAAATAACATTTCATTTAGAGTACCTTGTGTATTGAATGACTGATAGTGTATTTTTTCCCTAAATAATTGCATTGATACTAAAATTGATGACATGTATTGAGGAGGAATCATTTTATGTATCAAAGACCACTGACCTATAGGAAAAGAATAGTTTACTTAAAAACAAGGCTGTTGCTGAGTTTAAGGTTGTTGAAATGAAATAAATATAAAATATTCGTTCATCAACTTTTAATCATGAGTAAAACATAAAATTTGATTAATGCAAAAGATAAATAAATAAAAATACCTATACAGTTAGGTTTGATTTTCTTGACTACCTATTCTCAGTCTTCACCTTCACATAACTCCTACAGCTATCAGAAAATTCTGGAGCGTGATCAGGGTACAACTTGCCTTGGATCCCATAAATATACCAAAATCAGTACTGAGTCCTGGGAGATGTAGACTGTTGCCAGATTTTATTCTTATCTCTGCCAAAGTCATCTGCCAAGAGTTTACTTTGGGAGTCCACATAGATAGTTTTCTCTGAGGATTTAGATGTTGGAATCTGAGTCTTACCTCTTAGAATGTGGTTCTCAAACTTGAGAGTGCATCAGGATTGCATGGAGGGTTTATAAAACAGATGGTCCCTACGCTGAGTTTCTGATTCAAAGGTTCTCTGGTGGGGGCTGAGAATTTGCATTTCTAACAAATTCCAGGTGAAACTGATGGTGCTGGTGTGAGGACCACAATATAAGAACCACTGTCTTAAAGTGTTTACCAGTAGGAAAATCTACAACCCCTAGGCTTCTGAAAGAATTTGTCTTTTGGTTTTTAACTGTACAATCTTCTTGAAAGACTCTGGTGGGGTCACTTCTATGGACTGTATAATTGGCATATTCAAAAGGAGGTAAAGTGTTCTCGAGTGAGGAGGGGTCGGAACAGTGAATGGACAATTTTAGAAACTTTTAAAGAGATGAACCTAAGGACTTGGCCAGAGAAGATACTGTACCTCTTATAGCAAGTTACAAGGACATTGATTTCTTGGAAACACATTTTTTAAAAAAGTGACTTAGCTAATTAATGTCAAGCTACTTAAGTTTTTTCTCATCTCTAGTAAGAGTCACAGTAAAAGAGAAATCTATACCTTTAAATATTTGTGAATTTGGAGAGATTGAAAGTCATAAAGTAATGGGTTTTCTGAATGCCATCCCAGATTATTCACTAAGAAGGCAGTGTGGTCTTTGCTCTAGAGAGATCCGATTGGGGATTCCAGCTCTTCTACTTAAGAGCAGTATGACAGAAGTTTCCTAATCTCTATGAGCCTGTTACCTCCATTATGAAATGGAAATAATTATACTTGCCCTCATTGGATCATTATTAGCATGTAAATAGGTACATAATGCTCACGTTATCCTGTTGACACATATTAGGCACTCAGTATTTACTACTCTGATTATTATGTAATTTATTTTCCTTAAGTGACCCAGCTGATACAGATTTATACTTTAATGGGGTATTGCCCCCTCTGTAGGAGGCCACATGGTTTCAGTTGTTTTTTTCATTGTGTGTGTGTGGTTAATTTTGAGTTGCTAGAGGAAAAAAACATCTCATTGTAACTTTAAGCAAAATAGGAATGTATTGGTTTATGTGGCAAGGAGATTTGAGGGCAGAATTGTCTAGATCTTGGGGCTCCAGTGATGCCAAGACACTGTGGTTTTGAATTGCTTAGTTCTCCATGTCTTTGCTTGGCTTCATTCTCAGCCAGGTTCTTTCTAGTCGGTGCTATAAGATGATTGTAGAAAGCCGTAGCCCACAATCCTAGAGTAAGAAGGCAGTCCACTTTCTCCCTATACCTCCCCATATTTTTGGAGGAATTCTGGTTGAGTCTGCTTGAGTAAAGGGCTCACTTCTTAGATAGGACATTATAAACCAGGGTTTCTCAACCTTTACACTATTGGGCTGGATAATTATTTTGAGGGACTGTCTTATACATTGTAGGGTGTTCAGCAGCATCATACTACATGTCAGTAGCACTTCTCATCCCCCTCATTTGTGACAGCCAAAAATGTCTCCAGATGTTGCCAAATGTTATCTGGGGGACAAAACCATCCCTGGTGGAGAAGCACTGCTATGTACTGTAGCATTCACCAGAATCACTTGGGTAGGGGATAGGGGAGGGCCTGTTTATTCAACAGAAGAGGGATGCCAGGCAGACCAATCAACAGATCATCACTACGAGTGATTTCTTCTCATAGTTTCTTCCACCTTGCACCACCTTCCCTCATTCTCTTGGATTGCTGAGGATTAGGGACAGTTTGGGATCACTGAAGTGTAAAACTTGTTGGCTGATCCTTTCTTCTATGTCTCAATAACTTGGTTTGTTTTAAGATAAAGTTAACTAACAGCAGGCCCTGTAAAAAATAGAAAGGGTGTGTGTTTGTGTTTGTACATATTAAAAATTCATTCAGCTGTATACTTAAGATTTGTGCATTTTAATTTTTGTAATCCTTAATAAAATTATATATATGGGGATTTGAAAGGGCAAATTTATGAAACCAGTTGAAAAAAATATGTACGTGAATACAACCTTCAACCATAAATGTCTGATTCCTGTTCCCCTGGGAACTGAAACAAGGTTAATGGTAAAGTTTGTTTCAGTATACTTATTGACTAAAACAGTACAGGCATACCTTGGCGATACTGCACGTTCAGTTCCAGACCACTTCAGTAAAGTGAATATTGCAATAAAGTGAGTCATGTGAATTTTTTTGTTTTCCAGTGCATGTAAAAGTTATGTTTACAGTATACTGTAGTCTGTTAAATGTGTAGTAGCTAGTAGCATCATGTCTAAAAAAAAACAATATACTTACCTTAATGAAAAAATGCTTTATTGCTAAAAATGCCAGTCATCATCTGAGCCTTAAGCGTGTTGTAATCTTTTTACTGGTGGAATGTCTTACCTCAGTGTTGATGGCTGCTGACTAATCAGGGTGCTGATTGTTGAAGGTTGGGATGGTGTGGTGATTTCTTAAAATAAGACGACTTTTCTTTCATGAAAAATTTCTTTGTAGCATGTGGTGCTGTTTGATAGCATTTTACCCACAGTAGAACTTCTTTCAAAGTTGGAGTCAATCCTCTCAAACTCTGCTGTTGCTTTAACACTAAGCTTATGTAATATTCTAAATCCTTTGTTGTCATTTCGACAGCATCTTTACCAGGAATAGATTCCATCCCAACAAATCACTTTCTTTTGCTTATCTGTAAGAAGCAACTCCTCATCTGTTAGTTTTATCATGAGATGGCAGCAATTCAGCCACATCTTCAGGCTCCATTTCTAATTATAGTTCTCTTGCTATTTCCACATCTGCAGTTATTTACTCCACTGAAGTCTTAATTCCGTCAAAGTCTTCCATGAGGGTTGGAATCAATTTCTTCCAAACTCCTGTGAATATTGATATTTTGACCTCCTTCCGTGAATCACAAGCTTTTTTAACGGCGTCTAGAAAGGTGCATTCTTTTCAGAAGGTTTTCTGTTTACTTTGCCCAGATCCATCAGAGCAATCGCTATCAATGGCAGCTATAGCCTTACAAAATGTATTTTTTAAGTAATAAGACCTGAAAGTTGAAATAACTCCTTGATCCATAGGCTGCACAATGGATGTGTTAACAGGCATGAAAACAACATTGATCTCTATCAGAGCTCTTGGCTGACCAGGTACATAGTCAGTGAGCAGTAATATTTTGAGAAGAATCTTTTTCTTTTTTTTAAATGAGCAGTGGGTCTTAACAGAAGGCTTAAAATATTCAGTAAACCATGTTGTAAACAGATGTGCTGTGTCATCCAGGCTTTATTGTTCCAGGCAGAGTAGATTTAGCCTAATTCTTAAGTGTCCTAGGATTTTCAGAATGATAGATGAGCATTGGCTTCAAGTCACCAGCTGCATTAAACAAGAGCATCAACCTGTCCTTTGAGGCTTTGAAGCCAGGCATTGACTACTCTCTAGCTATGAAAGTCCTGGATGGCATCTTCTTCCAATATAAGGCCGTTTGGTCTACATTGAAAATATGCTTTTTAGTGTAGCCACCTTCATCAATTATTTTAGCTACATCTTCTGAATAACTTTTTGTAGCTTCTACATTGGAATTTGCTGCTTTACCTTATACTTTTATGTGATGGAGATGGCTTCTTTCCTTAAATCCCATGAACTGACTTTTGCTATTTTGAAACATTGCTCTTGTAGCTTCCTTACTTCTCCCAGCTTTCATAGAACTGAAGCTACTTAAGGCCTTGCTCTGGATTAGGCTTTGGCTTAAGGGAATGTTGTAGCTGGTTTGATCTTCTATACAGACCACTGAAACTTTTTGCATATCAGCAATAAGGCTGTTTTGTTTTCTTATCATTCATGTGTTCACTGGAATAACACTTTTAATATCCTTCAAGAACTTTTCCTTTGCATTCACAACTTGGCTAACTGGTGCAAGAGGCCTGGCTTTTGGCATCTCTCAGCTTTCGACATACCTTCCTCAACTAAGCTTAATAATTTCTGGCTTTTGATTTAAAGAGAGGGACATGTGGTTCTTCCTTTCATTTGAACACTTAGAGACCATGGGAGGGTTATTAATTGGCCTGATTTCAATATTGTTGTGTCTCAGAGGCCTGAGGAGAGGGCGTGGGGAATGGTAGGTCAGTAGAGCAGTCAGAACACACACATTTATCAGTTAAGTTCTCCATCTTATATGGGTATGGTTTGTGGTGCCCCAAAACAATTAAAATAGTAACATCAAAGACCACTGATTGTAGATCACCATAACAGATACAATATTGAGCAAGTTTGAGATATTGCAAGAATTACCTAAGTGTGACACAGAGACACAAAATGAGCACATGCTTTTGGAAAAATGGTGCTGATAGACTTGCTCAGTTCAGGGTTGCTACAAATCTTTAATTTGTAAAAGATGCAATATCTGCAAGTGCAATAAGCCCATTAAAATGAGGTATGCCTATATAAGATTGTCATATTTAATGAGGTATATATTCTTACTATTTGATATTCAGAGCATTAATTCTGGTCTGTTAATTTCAGTTCAGCTTATAAATAGGTAATTGGAATGAATTGGTAAAGTAAATACTTTTTCCAAGTAGATATTATAAAAAATATTATTTTTAATAATATCTACTATTGTTTTGTCTTATTCTTGATAGTAGCTGCTTCTTTTGGAAATCCAAATATATGATAAATAAATACCAAACTAATTTATGGGCCTATAGATCACTATTGCACTGTGAATTTATCTTGATTTTACTCTAAAGTGAATCTAATATATCAAGAAAAACACATTTCTGATCTTTATCTTTAAGAAAAATTACTACCAGAATCTTCTCAACCTTTGAAAAAAGTGGAGGAGAAACAAGAGGCCTATGAAGATGATATTTCAGAAGAGGAAGGTGAAAGTAAGGACCGAACAAATGACAAAGACTTTCTGCAGAATGCCATGAGACAGCGTTTTGTGGGTCCTTCGTTGACCACAGATAAATCCTAATTTTTATAAATATTACGGTTTTGATAAAAACAGAAGATTGGTCATTTCTTTTGGAGTAAACTGACTGACTTTTACATTGCAAAGTTCAGTCTGGATTGTCATTAGATTGAACAATCTATATTCAGAAAACAAAAGTAGCATTAGGTATAAAAGTTTGAAATATGATTTAAGAACAGTGTGGTGGTAAAAATGTGGTGCCAAGCAATAAAATTTGAAGATGTTTGTTTAATAATCTAGTTTAAGTCTGAGTTGAGAATTTGCATTTCTTAAGTTTTACATTATTGAGGTATTTAAGAAGATAGATGTACTAACGAATTTACGTTAGGGAAAAAGATTTCATTTGATATATTTTTTCTCAGTTTCACTGTGTGAAAAAAAGAACATATTTCCCATAAATGGGAATTTTGCCCACTGTCTCAATAAATGTATATATTCACTGACAACTCTGTGGTCTTTTTAGAGATATAGTCCAAATTTATTCATATTTTTAGATTATGCAATCAATAAAAACTACCTTAATTTAATTACAGTTTTCTACACATGATAAGTAATACAGGATATGCTACTGATTTAGGAAGTTTTTATAAATCCATGGTATTGTCTCAAATTCCCATAATGGTTGTTAATTGCCTTTTTTATCCCTCTCTGTTCATTGTGTAGTTTTTTATTTTCCAAATTGGATGATAATTTCCTGGAAATTTTAATTTTTTTGGTAAATGTACTTTTTTCTTGGTTCAAATTAATAAAGTTTACTTAGGGATCCTCAAAGTTGAAGAAATGTCTACAGATAACTTAAAAGTTTGGCTTCTCATCTCAGATTTTACTTCATTCTTGTTGAACTTCTACTTGTATTCCCTTCTTCTTTGTTTTTTATTTGAAGGTGAACATTCCTGATTTTTATTTGGTGTTGTGGAAAAACCTTGATATTTTACATTTCAAAAATGCACAGAAGCTTAAATTGGTATAAAAGTTTGCATTTTACTCAGGCAGAAGCATCTTACAGTGTATGTTTTCAATGTATTTTTTGTCTCCATATACAGAAAGTTCTTAATGGATTCTACAAAGCCAGTGTATGCTTGATGTTTTAAAATACCATTTTTACGATTTTGAAAAGACAGACTGCCCTCTATTGTACTTTTATTGTTCACTTTTATTTCACACTTGCATATCAGCAGGATGGAATAATGTATTTTCACAGACAGTTTTTCACTTTACAGGAAAGAAGTAGGGAGGTGTGGACAACTGTATTAGCCACTAGAAGATGAAAGTCCATAAATTAGACATTTTCTGTAATGTCTTCTAGGTTCTGCTGCTGTGTGAATCCATTAGACTTACAGTATCATAATGTACAAATTTCCTTTAAATAAAGTCTTCTCCATTAGAATGTTATTCTCCCATTGAAGAGTCTGAATGTGTAATGATTTTGTGATGCTTTAGAAAAATATTCCAAGCATGAAATAAACTTTTCTAAGCACTTCAGTAAAGCCGAAGATTAGTATGATTTCTAATTGCTTATTTAAAAATATGCTTAACTGCTTTATATTTAACATTGTTCAGGTGAATAGTTGCCTGCTACTATATGTGTGTTTGATATGTGTAATCAAAAGGCTAAATACATATCTTTTGTTACTTGAGATGATTGAAGAAAATAATGCTCATTAATTAGGCATTGTTTTATAGTGACCCAGGATATGAGACATTGTAAATGTCAACTTTTTAAGTAATTAGGAAATACTATATACAGAGAAAATTAAAAGCAAGTTGATCAGGTAGAGTCTTGATAATTCAGAGAACACATACTCTTCACAGTTGTTCAGGATTGGGCGAATCAGTGGGGGTGGGATATACCTACATGTGCATATCTTTGTTTTATATTTGCTTTATACAGTGTTTGAGAGCAGATTACTAAAATTCAAAAGAGGTAAGAAAATTTAGCCATGGTCCTTTCTGACCACCTTTCCTGTTTATCTGAAATATGCTGACTTGTACTGTACTTTTATTCCCTCTGATATGGGGTCAGTGTAGAACTGGGCTTTCTGTGCCAGTGGAAATGTCAGGCGTTGGTCTGCAAAGCCCTGAAATTTAGTGAAATAATGTTACACAGACTTCCCTGGACTAATAGGACCAGAAGTTTTATAAGGACATATAGTAGTTCAAATGATCTTCTCTCACACTAGAGGCTGTGGAAACTGTATATGGGATCATTTTAACTTTAACACACCTCTTTTGTTTTCATTATTGGCTTAAAGGTACTCAGCATGTACAGATAATTTAGGAGGGAATAAGATTTAATACCAGTAGCAGCCTCTGGAATTTGGAACGCCCCTCTCTCCCCACAACACTGCTGCAGAATTGTTAAACCTGATCGTTAAAATGGAAAATACAGCATTTTACCACATACTGGTCTAAATACTTAATGATAATCAGCAAGATTGAAAAAATTTTTCATGAAGATTCCTGGGCATGTATAATAGATACCACTCACTGAGTACCTTTTGGAGGTGTGCTAAGTTGTTTTCCTTTTTTTCATTTAGTCCTAACAACTGCCATGTTAGGATTGGTAAGCATTATATGCTTATCAGATACACAGGCTCAGAGAGCTAAGGCCAAAAGAGTTGGAATTTGAATCTAGTTCTGATTCCCAATCTTTTTTCAATGTTAGTACTGAGAACTTAGTAGTCTATATTTAGGTCTTAAATTTTCACTTCTGTCATAATACAGCAACAGATGGAAATATACATTCTGATTTGCAGTCTTATGATGTGGGGTACTGCATTGATGAATCCAGGTTATTATTGTAAATGATGTTTTTGAAAACAGTTTTATCTTCTGAGTCAGCTGTACATAAAAGGCATATTTCTGGATTTAAGTAATTATGTTTATGATGAGATTAACATTTTAGAATCAACATTTTCATATTTTAAGGCTACCTAGGACATTCTAATTCATGCCCATAGTCAGTTAAAGGTAGAATTTCTTAAAATAAATTACTTTTAACATGGGTCTTGTATGAATAAGAGATAATTAACTTGAGTTGTCATTTAAATGGTCTTAGTGAGGAATTGTATAACTCTAAAAGTGAAATTTTAAATTCAGTATGCCATGTCTAAATTTAGATATGTTGGTACTTCATATTTAGCAACTTTGCATTTATTAGTTGAAACCATTAACACTAGAACTGCACAATAAATTTAAATTGGAAGTTTGTTGGTGTGTAAGTATTAAGGTCAAATTATAGACTGGAACAAATCTATAATGCCTCTTTTATAATGACTATTTTAAAAAAAGATTTATTTACTTTTTTATCCATTTTTAACACTCCCCCCCCCCCCTTCTGCTGTTTTTGTGTCCATTCACTGGGCAATTCTCTGTCCGTTTCCTGCCCTCTCTTCTCATCCTTCTCCTGTCTTCACTGGGGTTTGATCCTGGGAACCTCTGATGTGGGAGAGAGGAATGCTGCCACTTGTGCCACCTTAGTTCTTGTTTTTTTGGCGAGTCTTATCTTGGCTTTCCCTTGTGTCGCTCTTGTTACGTCATCATCTTGCTGTGTGTGGCGCACCCGCTCGCAGAGCCTAATGGCCCGTGAGCCTTCTATATATATATTTTTAAATTTTACCAGGGGTTCCCGGGGATTGAACCCAGGTCCCTCCATATGGGACATGGATGCCCAACCATTTGAGCCACGCCTGCCCCCCCATGACTTTATTTTGATTCAGTAATTAAAAATGATGTTAATTTCAGTATTATAGCCTTTAATGAAATCAGCTTGCTCCTCCTTTCTACTTTCTACCCACTTGGCTGTGTGTGACATTACTTTTTTTTTTTTTTTTTTTTTTTTTTTTTGGTACTTTTAAAAAAAACAGTTTACATTAAGGTTCACAGTTTGTGTTCTACAGTCTAATGTTTTTTGTTTTGTTTTTAAAATCTTTTATTCTGGTAACATGTAACCTAAAATGCCCCCCATTATTTTTTAACTAATCAATTTTATTGATACATATTAATATAGCATACAAATCATCGAAAGTGTACAATCAATGGTATTTGGTATAATCACATAGTTGTGCGTTCACCACTTCATTATTAGAACATATTCAATATTTCAATAATAACAATAAAAAACACAAGAAAATTCTTCCTCAATCTCTTGTTTCCCCTGCTGTACACAGCTACTATTTCTGGTAAGCAGTTTTATTGATATATTCATATACCATACTATCTATCTAAAGTGTATAATCGATGGCTGTTAGTATAATCACAATGTTGTGCATTCATCATTACAAAAATTTTTTTAATTATTTCGTTACTTCAAAAAGAAAATCTACACCCCTTAGCATTACTTCTGTAGCCCTACATAACCACTAATCAAATTTCATCTTTATAAATTGATTTAGATTTACATTTTGTATAAATGGAATCATACAATGTATTAAACTATATATTTAGTTCATAGTAACACAGTCATATAGTGTTTGTCCTATTTTGTCTGGCTTGCTTCACTCAATGTAATGTCCTCCAGGTTCATCCATGTTGTCATATGCTTTATGACTTCATTTCTTCTTACAGCTGCATAATACTCCATCGTGTGAATACACCACAGTTTGTTTATCCATTCATCAGTTGATGGACATCTGAGTTGTTTCCAACTTTTGGCAATGGTGAATAACACCTCTGTGAACATAGGTGTGCAGATGTCTATTTGTGTCATTTTTTTTTTTTTTTTAAGATTTTATTTATTTATTCATTGCTGCTTGTGCTCGCTGGGTCAGCTAACCACGCCGTGCGGGCGGGCTTGCCTTCACCAGGAGGCCCCGGGAACCGAACCCGGGGCCTCCCATATGGTAAACGGGAGTCCTACTGATTGAGCCACAGCCGCTTCCCTATTTGTGTCATTGCTCTCAGTTCTGGGTATATACCCAGGAGTGGTATTGCACGGTCACATGGCAAGTCTATATTCAACTTCTTTAGGAACTGCCAAAGAGTCCTTAAAGTGGCTGTACCATTTTGCATTCCCACCAACAATGAATGTGTTCCTATCTCTCCACGTCCTCTCCAACACTTGGAATTCTCTATCTTTTTAATAGTTGCCATTGTGATAGGTATGAAATGATACCTCATTGTAGTTTTGATTTGCATTACCCTAATCATTAGTGATGTTGAACATTTTTTCATGCATTTTTTTGCCATGTATTTTTTCTTTGGACAAATGTCTATTCAAATCTTTTGCCCGTTTTTTAAATTGGGTTATTTTTTTTATTGTTATAACATCTCTATATGTCATGGATATTAAACCCTTATCGGACATGTGATTTCCAAGTATTTTCTCCCATTGAGTCGGCTGCGTTTTCACCCTTTTGACAAAGACCTGTGAGGTACAAACGTGTTTAATTTTGGGAAGGTCCCATTTATCTATGTTTTCCTTTGCTGTGCGTGCTTTGGCTGTAAGGTCCAAGAAACCACCACCCACCACAAGGTCTTTAAAATCTTTTCTTCTAAGTAGTCCTATGGTCCTGGCTTTTTTATTCATGTCTTTGATCCATTTTAAGTTGATTCTTGTATAGGGAGTGAGATATGGGTCCTCCTTCATTCTTTTGGTTATAGATATCCAGTTCTCCCTGCACCATTTGTTGAAACTGTTTTGTCCCGTTAACATGGATTTGGTAGGTGTGTCAAAACCAGTTGACCATAGAGGTGACAGTTTATTTCTGGACTCTCAGTTCTATTCCACTGATCAGTGGGTCTCTGTTTATGCCAGTACCATGCTGTTTTGACCACTGTAGCTTTGTAATATGTTTCAAGTCAGGTGGTGAAATTCCTCCCATGTTGCTTTTCTTTTTTAGAATGCTTTTGGCTATTCAGGTGCACTTTCTTTTCCAAATGAATTTGGTAATTGCCTTTTCTATTTCTGTAAAGTAGACTTGGAATTTTGACTGGTATTGCATTGAATCTATAAATCAGTTTTGGTAGGTGTATTAGTCAGCCAAAGGGGTGCTAATGTGAAATACCAAAAATGGGTTGGTCTTTATAAAGGATATTTATTTGGGGTAGAAGTCCACAGATACCAGGCCATAAAGCGTTAAGTTTCTTCTCACCACAGTTCATTGCCACGTGTTAGAGCAAGACAGCTGCCGGTGTTTGCCAGGGTTCAGGCTTCTGGGGTGCCTCTTTTCCCGGGGCTGCATTTCTCTCCGGGCTTAGCTCCTGTTTCCTCCACAAGGTCAGCTGCAGATGATCAGGCAAATGGCTTGCTTCTCTTCTCCTGGGGCCTTCTTTCCAACATCAAAACTGCTTCTCAAAAGACTGCTTCAACTGTGCTTTGCCTTGCCTTTTATATTCAATTCCCCACCCACCAAGGGGTGGGGCTTAACGCCCTAATCCTAACCTAATCATGCCCAGATTAACAGATTAGTTTACAAGCATGATTTAATTATATTTTTGGAATTCACATCTTCACAATATTTAATCTTCCAATCCATGAACAAGGAATAGCTTTCCATTTGCTTAGGTCTTCATTGATTTCTTTTAACATTGTTTAGTAGTTTTCTGCATATAGGTCCTGTGCTTCTTTGGTTAAATTGATTCTTAGGTATTTGAGTCTTTTTGTTGCTATTGTAAATGGAATTTTTCCCTCGATTTTCTCCTCAAATTGTTCAATATTAGTGTATGAAAACGTTACTGATTTTTACATGTTGATCTTATATCCTGCCACTTTGCTGAACTCATTTATTAGCTCAAGAAGCTTTGTTGTAGACATTTCAGAATTTTCTAAATATAGGCTCATGTCATCTGCAAGTAGGGGGAGTATTACTTCTTATTTTCCTATTTGGAAGCCTTTAATTTTTTTCCTTCTCTAATTGCGCTACCTAGATCTTCTTGTACAATGTTGAATAAGAATGGTGACAGTGGGCTTCCTTGTCTTGTTCCCAATCTTAGAAGGAAAACTTTCAACCTTTCCCCATTGAGTGCAATGTTGGCTGTGGGGAGATTATTGATGACAGATTCAGTCTCTTTAAATGTGGTTGGTTTGTAAAGTTCTTGTATTTCTTGTAGCGTCAGTGTCGGTTGTACATTTCTAGGAATTAGTCCATTTCATCTGTATTGTTTAGTTTGTTGGCATTTCTCATAAATCCTCTTAACGATCCTTTTTATTTCTGCGGGGTCAGTCATAACTTCCCCCTTTCATTTCTGATTGTATTTATTTGCATTTTCTCTCTTTTTTTCTTTATTAGTCTAGCTAGGGGTTTGTCAATTTTATTGATCTTCTCAAAGAACCAGCTTTTGGTTTTGTTGATTTTCTCTATTGATTTTTTTTTTCTCAATTTCATTTATTTCTGCTTTAATCTTTATTATTTCTTTCTTTCTGCTTGTGTTGGGGTTGGTTAGCTGTTTTTTTTTCTAGTTTCTCTAGTTGTTCAGTTAAATCTTTGAGTTTAGCTCTTTCTTCTTTTTTAATATAGGTATTTAGGGCTATAAATTTCACTCTCAAAACTGCCTTTGCTGTATCCTATAAGTTTTGATAAGTTTTGTTCACGTTTTCATTTGTCTCAATATATTTACTGATTTCACTTGCAATATCTTCTTTGGCCCACTGATTATTTAGGAGTGTGTTTAGCCTCCACACATTTGCAAATTTGCCTTTTTCCTGTCTAATATTGATTTCCAGTTTCATTCCATTATTTTCTGAGAAGGTGCTTTGTATAATTTCAGTCTTTTTATATTTATTGACAGCTACATTGTGCCCTAACATGTGGTCTACCCTGGAGAAAGATCTGTGGGCACTTGAGAAGAATGTATAAACCATTGAATTTAGATGCAGTGTTCTGTATATGTCTCTTAGGTCTAACTCGTTTATCATATTGTTCAAGTTCTCTGATCTTTGTTGATCTTCTGTCTGGTTGTTCTGTCTAATGATGTGAGTGGTGTGTTGAAGTCTCCAACCATTGTAGAGATGTCTATTTCTCCCTTCAGTTTTGCCACAGTTTGTCTTGTGTCTCTGGTTAAGTACATAGATATTTATGACTGTTTTATCTTCCTGGTAGATTGTCCCTTTTATTAATATATAATGGCATCTGTATGTCTTATAAATTTTTTTGCATTTGAAGTCTGTTTTGTCCAATATTGGCATAGCTATCTCTGTTCTTTTATGGTTACTGTTTGTGTATCTTTTTCCAAACTTTCACTTTCAGCTGGTTTGTATCCCTGGGTCTAAGGTGAGTGTCTTGTAAGCAGCATATGATGGTTCATGTTTTTTTTTTTTTTTTTTTTTTTAAGATTTTATTTATTAATTCATTTATCCCCCCCTTGCTGCTTGTGCTCTCTGGGTCAGCTAACCACGCCGTGCGGGCGGGCTTGCCGAACCCGGGGCCTCCCATATGGTAAATGGGAGCCCTACTGATTGAGCCACAGCCGCTTCCCAAAGAAATTTTTTTTTTTTTTTTTTTTTTTTTTTTTTACCGGGAGGTCCCGGGGATCGAACCCGGGTCCCTCCATATGGGAGACGGACGCCCAACCAGTTGAGCCACATCCGACCCTCATGTTTTTTAATACATTCTGTCAGCCTATATCTTTTGATTGGGGAGTTTAATCCATTCACATTCAGTGATATTACTGTAAATGCATTAATTACTTCCACCATTTTATTCTTTGGTTTTCATATGTCATATTATATTTTCATCTCTCTTTTTACTCTCTTGGTTATCCTTTCTGCTATTCTTTCTTCTATACTCTCCTTCAAGCCTCTCTCCAGTCTTTTTCTTTCTGGTTCTAAGGCTTCCTTTAATATTTCCTGCAAAGGTGGATTCTTTTTCACAAGCTCTCTTAGTTACTGTTTGTGAATATTTTATACTCACCTTCATATTTAAAGGATAGTTTTGTTGGATAAAGAATTCTCAGCTGGCAGTTTTTCTCTTTTAGTATCCTAATTGTATCATACCACTCTCTTCTCGTCTTCATGATTTCTGATGAGAAATCTGTGCTAAGTCTTACTGGGCGTCCCTTGTGTGTGATGGTTTGCTTTTCCCTTAATGCTCTCAAATTTTCTCTCTATTTTTGACTTTTGGTATTTTGAGTAGTGTGTGTCTTGGAGTAGGTCTATTCAAATTTATTCTGATTGGAGTACGGTGTGCTTCTTGGACATGTAAGTTCATTTCTTTCATGAGAGTTGGAAAATTTTCAGTTATTATTTCCTCAAATACGCTTTCTGCCCCTTTTCCCTTCTTTTCTCCCTCTGGAACTCCCATGACGCGTTTATTGTTGCGTTTCCTGTTGTCATTCAACTCTCTGAGCCTCTGCTCAATTTTTCCATTCTTTTTTCTCTGTGTTCTTTTATCTCTTCAGTTACAGCTGTTCTGTCTTTGGTATCACATATTCTTGTCATTTCGAGTCTGCTGTTGTATGCCTCTAATGTGTTTTTGATCTCACCAATTGTGTCTTTCATTCCCATGAGTTCAGTTTCTTTTCTATTTAGGATTTCAAATTCTTTGTGCTCGCTCAGTGTCTTGATGTCATTTATCTCTCAGCCATATTGTCTTTCAACTCATTAATTTGATTTTGGGAATTTGTGTGCATCTTATTAATTAGTTCTCTCAAATCATGCATCTCTTCTGGGGCTTTGATATATTCCTTGTCTTGGGCCATGACTTCCATTTTCTTAGTATGGCTCATAATTTTTTGGTGATGTCTAGGCATCTGATTAGGATGGTAGTTTACTTGGATGCTCAGTTTCTTTCTCTTTTGTAGGGATTTAGTGGTGGGAGGCTGTATGTTACTGCTGCACTTGATTCTTGGTTCAACCTGGATTCTTAGAATTGTCCCTGTTAGTTGCTTAAAACTGGCCTCTGTAGCCAGTAATGGGTTGTAGACCTGCTTCCTAGGGCCTTGGGGAGGGAGACTATACAGGCTGGAAAAAAGCCTTTCTTATTTATTTTTTATTTTCTCACATGCACTTCCTTGTTCTGCCAGCAGATGGCGCTCTTTGACAGCCCTTTCAGTTCAATGCCTGGTTAGAGTGTGTTTGCTGCAACACAGACCAGATGACTGATAGAGGTTCCTGCCTGGAGGCTTAGAGCCCTGTAATTCAAACATTCTCAGAGACAGTTCTCAGGTCTTCTCTGGCAGCCCTCCCTTTACCCAGGTGGGGAATAATTGCACTCCCCTCTGCATCCTCATCAGTTCTGGTTAGTAAAGAAGGAGATTAGGAGGGTCGGATCTCTTTAATTCCAGATCTCTTTAGTCCCTTGCAGGCTCCCAAGGCAAACAATGTTCGGGCCCCACCTGGCCTGGCTTGTGGGACACAACATAGCAAATTTATGGGTCAAAAGCTGAGTCAGCCTTAGGCTGTGTCCCTCTCTCTCCCCTTTCCTGGGGAGGTATGTCCTCAACAATCAGTCCCGGCTAGAAGAGAAGGAGATTGAGAGGGTCTGATCTCTCCAATCCCCTGTCAGCTACCAGAGCAAACAACGGTGTGGCCCCACCCAGTCTGGAAGGGCTGGTGGGACACAGCAGACCAAATTTGTGGGTCTGAAGCTGAGTGAGCCTTAGGCTTGTCCCTCTCTCTCCCTTTTCTCCTGGGGTTGTAGATCTCTGGAGCCCCTTTGTAGCCTGCTCAGAGGCTGAAAATTCTAAAGTATCTTTAGTGTGGGGGAGGATGCCAGCAGTAGCAGCCGCTGGTTTCAACTCAAAATTTTGCTGTCACATTTCCCCTCCTTTTTCCCTCTCCTGGGCAGTGTCCAGCCTTTGCGTGGTGTCCTAAAGCCTAGAAGATCTTTTTTTCAGGCCGTTTCAGCCTGTCCTCTAGCTATTTTTCTGGAAAAGAAGTCCCATGTCTTCCTAGTCTACCATTTTCCCAGAAGCCAAAATTCCCCCTTTTAACCACGTTCAAATATATAATTCAGTGGTGTTAATTACTTTCACAGTGTACTACCATCATTACCGTCCATTACCAAAACATTTCCATCACCCCCAGCAGAAATTCTGCACCAATTGATATTTCTTCCCACGAAATCTCTTAAAGCAGGGGTTCTTTTTTTTTTTTTTCAATTTATTTATTTTTTATTGTGGGTAAAAATCAAAATTTTCACAATACATACCAATATTTGTAAAATTATATATAAATATATATGCATATATGTGCATTTGCTTACAAAAATGTTTATATATATATATATATTTTAAGAGTTGCTTAGATTACCTAAAATATTACACAGAACCTACCGGGATTCCCATGTTCCCTACCTCCCACACCTCCCACCACATCCCACACAAACATCTCCCACAAGTGTGGCCCATCACCCTCAATGGACTTACATCCTGGGGCCTTGCTATCAACCATAGACCATAGTTCACATCGTAGACCACACTCTCTCCCACACAGTTCTGAATGGTGTGTGCTGATTTAAAATGGCCTACACCCGTTGCCACAACGGCACTTAGGACAACCTCCAAATCCTGAAAAAGCCCCTGTATTTCAAAATACTCTGGCCACTGTAAAGCAGGGGTTCTTAACCATTTTTGTTCCACGGACCCCTTTGTCAGTCAGGGGAAATGAATACTACTGTAATTTGTTTATTACATACATTCATAAGTGAAGGAAATGCTGGAATCAGTTAGAGGCCAGAGAAAATAAAGGTAGTTGATTTTTTTCAGTTCAAGCTCACAGACCCCCTGAAATCTTTCCAATGACCCTTTGGGGGTCCATGGACCCCTGGTTTAACATCCCTGTCTTAAATCAAACCCTTGAACATGCCAAGGGAGGGAAGGAAGAGAGAGGGAAAAATTTTGTGGTAAAAAGTTACTAATGTTGACCCACATGATCTCTAAAATTCCAAATTAAACAAGAATTACTTTGTATGTAATCTTCAAAGTGAAGTATATTTTCACTCAATTTAAAACTATGGCTCCTTTAATCATATTTAAACCTGAAGGAGGTTTTAGATGAAACCAAGACTCTATTTGGTCAATTTACTTCTGTATTTTCATTTTCATAATACAACAGTCTGAGCTGTAATAACACTATGAAAATAGCCTTTAAAGTAATGTCACAGCACAAGGACAGACAGACCAATGGAACCAAAATTGAGAGTTCAGAAATAGACCCTCATATCTATGGCCAATTGATTTTTTTTTTTTTTTTTTAAGATTTTTTATTTATTTATTCATTTATCCCCCCCTTGCTGCTTGTGCTCGCTGGGTCAGCTAACCACCCCGTGCGGGTGGGCTTGCCTTCACCAGGAGGCCCCGGGAACCGGGCCCGGGGCCTCCCATATGGTAAACGGGAGCCCTACTGATTGAGCCACAGCCGCTTACCGCCAATTGATTTTTTTACAAGGCTGCCAAGTCCATTCAATTGGGGAAGAACCGCCTCTTCAACAAATTGTGTTGGGAGAACTGGATATCCATATGCAAAAGAAAGGAGTACCCCTACCTCACACCACATACAAAAATTAACTCAAAATTAAAGACCTAAACATAAGAACCAGGATGATAAAAATCCTAGAAGAAAATACAGGGAAACGAGGCCCCACCTTGATGTGGGGGGCGGCTGCGCGCGAGATCGTTTTGAGCGGGCAAGTGAGGCAGGCCTAGAGCTTCCAGTCCGAGAGCATCAGATGACTCCTGTGTGTGGAGGAAGAAACAGCAAGAAGTAGTGGGATTTTTGGAAGCCAATAAAATTGACTTTAAGGAATTAGATATCGCTGGAGATGAAGATAATAGGAAGTGGATGAGAGAGAATGTACCCGGCGAGAAAAAACCTCAAAATGGGATTCCTTTGCCTCCCCAGATCTTCAATGAAGAGCAATATTGTGGAGATTTTGACTCTTTCTTCTCTGCAAAAGAAGAGAATATTATATACTCGTTCCTTGGTTTAGCTCCACCTCCAGGCACAAAGGTGACGAAATCGCCCGAGGAAGCATCTTCCCTTCCCAATGGAAATGTAGCAGGAGAGGCACAGAGCGTGCCAGAGGGAACAGAGAAGGCTGAAGAAACTGGAGAAAATGACACCCAAAAAGAGGATGGTGAAGATGGGGGCAATCTTCCTGAATCCCAAGAGAAAAATATGGATGAAAGTACCGAGGAAGGAGCAGAAGGGGAAGCAGAGGAAGAGGGAGGAGAGGAAGAGGAAGCTGAAAAAGGAGAAGAGGAAGGAGAAGATTCATAGGCTTCTTCATGCTTCATTTCTTCAAGTTTTCCAGAAAACACAAACCATGAAGCAACATTTCAACCAGCAGCCCACAAAGCAAACTCAATAAAGTGCTTTGGCCGAAGCTAGCACACCTCTCAGTATAACAGAGGTCCTCTGAAGAATTATACTGCTTGATGCGGCTACATGTTCCTGGATCCATCTATGTAATCATGTGACATGAAATTAAATGTGGAGACAATTTGTGCATACCTTCATGTGCCTGAAATTTTGGTTTTGCTTAATATTCTTTTTTTTTTCTTTTTTTGCATTAGCCCTCCATGCACAGATCTTCTAATACCCTGAAAAAAGTATCTCCTCTGTATGTGCCTTATGCTACCTGTCTTGGAATTAGCTTTGAAAATGAATGTGCTCTCCAGAAAGCAAGCATATAAATAAAGATTCATAGCAAAAAAAAAAAAAAAAAAAAAAAAAAAACAACTTCAGGACCTTGTGTTAGACAATGCTTTCTTAGACTTTATACCCAAAGCATAAATAACAAAAGAAAGAAAAAAAAAAGGTAAATGGGACTTCATCAAAATTAAAAACTTTTGTGCATCAAGATTTCATGAAAGTGAAAAACACAACTTACAGAATGGGAGAAAATATTTAGAAATCACACACCCAATAAGGGATTGATATCTAATTATATAAAGAAATTCTTCAACTCAACAAAAAAGAAACCACCCAATTTAAAAACAGGCAAACGATTTGAATAGACATTTCTTCAAAGATATACAAATGACCAATGAGTACATGAGAAGATGCTCAACATCCTTGGCCATTAGGGTAATGCAAATCAAAACCACAATTAGATGCTATTTCTCATCAACTAAAATGGCTACTCTTTAAGAAATTAAGTTTTCTTTTTCATTTTTGTAGAGGATGTGAAGAAATAAGAATACTCAATTGTTGCTTGTGTGAAAGTCACATGGTGCAGTTGCTATGGAAAATAGTTTGGCAGTTCCTCAGAAAATTAAGTATAGAGTTACCATATGACTCAGCAATCCTTCTTCTAGGTATATACCCAAAAGAACTGAAAGGAAGGACTCAAACAGATACTGCGCACTGATTTTTATATCAACTCATGTTCTTAGGAAGATTTATCATGTTTTTAACCTGAGCATTCTTTTAAAATACTTTCTCTTAATCTTCTATGTCTCCACATTTCCACAGAATCAAGTAAGTACCTCCTGGTTGGACATTTAAATGCTCTTAACTATATGTCCCTTAACCTGTTTTTCCTAGCTTTATTTTCAATCACTAATATTCCTGAAACCACTTTAGTAAACTGGCTGCTGTTCCATGAACATGCCTTACATTCCATCTGTTCATTTAAGAATGAACTCAATTCCTTTCATTCCTTTCTGGTCCACACTTATTTTTTCATAAATAAGCTATAGAGTGAGATTTTACCATTCTTCTGGTAGTTAATCCCATTCTGCCTTGTATCCTTTCTCTTTTTGTGTTTATTATGAGTGACCTTGAGCAAGTCACTGTACATCTCTGGACCTCAGTTTATTTGTAAAATGGTTTTTGGGGTTTCTTCCTCTCCCTTCAATGAAGTAATCAATTCATATGTTGTCTCCACAACATGGTTGTCAAATCCTTGAGGCTTGGGACTTGTTACATCTAGACAAGCCGTAGGGTCATGGGAGACTGTTGGGTGGGAGGTCAGGAGACCTGCCTTCAAGTCTGGTTTCTGCCCCTGACTAGCATTGTGACTGCCACCTCTCTGGGCTTTAATTTTCACTTTTGTAAAATGAAATGGGTCACTAGGTACTAACTTGTGTCCTCAGTTTACTGAAATGGTGGAGAGAAGGAAAAGAGAAGAGAAAGTGCTTAGGAAAAGGCTACTCTGCCCTTTACTCTTATAGTAAATACTCTTGTCTCCTATGCTTTAACATTGTCCCATCCTTCCCTGCAGAACCTGTATTTTAAGGTCATCACCTCTGCAGTCATGCACTTCAGGGGAAGCTGACTCCATCCTCAGGTACTGGAGGTGAGCTTTGATTATGAAGACACATGGTAGTTCAATTTTTCTTTTCAGTGATTGATTTAGTCAATGAACATATCCAATTTGAGCCAGTAAGTTTATTGGGGGCTTCTGGGTATGTTCTTTTCTTTAAAAATATTTAGAGAAGAGAAATTTCTCCTGGAATTTGCTATTATCTGGATGTGATAATTTTGTGGCCATCCCATTGTGTGAAGCCTATTGGTTTACAAGAGACCTGTCAGGTGATGGTTTATAATACTGTGCCACTCATGCTTGTATTATCTTATTATTCAGGCAACTGTGTGGAGAAAAGATAGAATGAAGGTGAATGAACACCTTTGCATTTTAGTTGCGTCAGTGACATTTCCTCTTTTTCATATAGGGAAATTGAATGATGCTTGGCATTGAACAAGAATAGAAAGACCAGTTGGGTATTCTACAGTTTGATAGCTTTTTTATTTTTATTTTTTTGGTTGAAGCATCATTATATAATTTATATTATTAAAGAGAAGGGTCCAAATTAAGTTTATAGATCATATTAGAGTCTTGACAGTATGACAATCCAATACATTTTTTACTGAATGTATTTATTCCTTCAGCTGTGTTTGCCATGATCTTGAGGTTGGCCACCAAAGCCCCAATTGTGCTAGCTATCCAACTTCACACACAGAAAAAAATTTTAATAGAATATTTTATCTTGCTAGTAATGTTTTGTCCCATGGTCCCCGTGGATTGACCTTAATTCTAGGGTATTGTAAATGTACTTTACTCATATATGCATATATATAAGTAATAATATATATATTGCTTAGAATTTACAAAGTGCTTTCACATGCTTATCTAATTTGACTCTCATAACAATCTTTATAAGTGGATAGGGCACGTATTATTATTATTATTATTATGATTATTATTATTATTACTATTATATTATTATTATTGTTTTACAGATAAAGAAACAAAGCCAGAGAGCCCAAGAGGTCTGCCTGACATTACACCCTAGTAAGTGGTGATGTTAAGACTTGAACCTAGGATTCCTTACTTTAATAGAGCTCTGTGTTTCTCAAGTTATTTTCTGTAGAACACTTGAACACTAGTCCCACCCGATGTTTCATGAAAACTATCCTCAGGGTCAAATGAGTTTGGGAAAGCCTATGTATTTTATGTCCCTTGTGGATGTTTACAGTATTAAGGCCCTTTACCAACAAGACCAATTTACCTCTCTTCAAACCAGTTAGGTTCCAGATTTATTTTAAAAATAGAACTCCTTTTTAAGTAACAACTACTAAGATCCCAAGGGATTAGTGTTCCCTAAAGTACCCATTGGGAGGTATGCTGGTGTAGTAAATTCTCCTGTACCGTGCTACCTTGACTTTGTAAAATGGGACTTTTTTTGTATGGTACCTTGTAATTAAAGCTTCCTCCTCTATTGTCAAATGCTGGCTGTACAAATATACACTCAAGTAATCCTATCAATTAAGCAAAGCTGAATTTAATGCTTACCATTTTAAGGGCAAACACGATATTGGCAGAGTCTTAATAGTGTCTTGGAGTCGGGGAGAGCAAAGACAGGATATTTGAGGTCTGGTTTTGGGGTATGGTTTGGGGTAGATCTTTTGATTCAGAGACTTGTTTATGATTGAGCAAATGTGGGGCTAGATTTATAAAGTGAATCTTGCAAAGTAAGTAGTCATTCAATGCTTTTGTTCTAAGAAGGGAGTGTATACTTTGATGAGGGTAAGTTGAGTAGTCTAGTGTTCAGATAAATGAATTTTGGGGGTGATCCTAAAATGATAAATAGTTATTTGCAATATTAGCTTCCTGAACAAGAGTGTCCTAGAATATTAATGCCATGAGAATGAAAACAGCCAATAGTGAAGTTCCTAATATTGACAGAAAGCTTGTGGGTACAGATGATTTCAGCTCTCAATGTCCCCATTTATCGACATTTTTCAACCTGAGCTGGAGATGTGATCAGTTCTGATCACATGGATATTTCTAGTATCATGATCATGTATCAAGTTTCCCAGTTGGTTGTTTTGACCTCCCTACATGTTAGGTGTTTCTGTTCTTTTTATTGGATGACCACTTGTTTGATCATGTGATGGGATAGCAGTTGCACAGCAGCATTTAAAATGTTATCATTGGGAAGTAGATGTGGCTCAAGCAATTGGGCTCCTGTCTACCATATGGGAAGTCCAGGGTTCGATTCGCGGGGCCTCCTGGTGAAGGCAAGCTGTCCTGCGCGGTGAGCTGGCCGGCATAGAGAGCTGGCACAGCAGGATGATGCAACAAAAAGAGACACAGAAGAGAGACAATAAGAGACGCAGCAGACCAGGGAGCTGAGGTGGCGCAAGAGATTGATTGCCTCTCTCCACTCCGGAAGGTCCCAGGATCGGTTCCCAGTGCCGCCTAAAGAGAAGACAAGCAGACACAGAAGAACACACAGAGAGCAGACAGCAAATGCAGAAACAACAGCGGGGGGTGATGGGGATAAATCTTTAAAAACAAAAACGCTATCATCCATCTGAGCCCTGTAATAAACAAACACCAAGAAAGGGATTATAATCAGAGTTTGTAGTTCTCTTTCTAAGCCACCAGCTAAGAGTGCCCAAATTAAGCCAACAAGAACAGATTTCATCTCCAAGGTGATGAGCTTGCAGTACCAGATATGGGGTTATTAGGCAAATTACCTTATTTTATGCTTTTTTTGTTAGCTTATAGGTTCTCTTTAGTAATATTAATGGCACCAGAGAGCCCTGCAGGGATGTAAGCAGACCATTCTTTCCCTAAAATAGCACATGCTGCCTCTCAAAACACCCATATTGTATCTAGTGGGGCTTTTATTCTGTTCAGTTTCATGAATCTCTTGGGTGAGCAGTTCTGTAGCCTTGGTGGCACCATCTAGTTCTGCTTTTCTCTGCACTGTATCATTCAGGATTTCTACTTCTACGCCTCTTGTAAAGTGAAGTGAAAAGATTGAGGAGAAAAGAGAGCAATCTAGAATTCCCCTGAGTGGTTCGTTTTCAGTTCTTTAATTAAAACCCAATTTTTCTCCTTTCATTAAGTTGTCTAATCTCTTTTCCCAAGAGGGGAAATCAATGAGCAAAACAGACAGTGGGTGATTTAAAGAACTATTCTGTAGGCCCACATCCATTTACCAAGGTAACAAACCCCTGTCCAATTTTCAGGTAGTAGCCAATAGACTTTGATGCCACCAATCCAATAGCAGTTATCAGTGGCCACCAAAATTATCTGTTTTTGGTCACAATGCCCCTGTGTGGTTGTCAAATAATTTTTTAATGATCTGGTGCCACTTAGAAAGTGTGGCCTGGCTCCAGGCAATGAAACTTACAGTGTCAAAACCATTAATTAGGTAGATCTAAAGTGAAAGAGAAATCATGTGTTTTATCTGTAAAATTGGATAAAGTAAGATAGCCTTCATATATGTACCATTTGTTTCCTAGTTCCCTTCCATGTTCCATATCTCTGAAAGTTCAAGTACAACAGCTAGCTTCCACAAAAAATTCCAGTACAGTTTTGGTGGAGACAGGAATCTTCTTTTCTAGATATGATTTGATAGGGGATTTTATATTTATGGCTATCCTATTGTGGTGTTTGTCATCTAAAAAGTCACCTAATGATTGAATTCAGTTACCTAGAAAATCAACTGATTTTATTGCAAGGAAATGGAACCAAGGAAAGCTGGTTGGCTCCTCCCAAAGGAAAATGCAGAGGATGTGGCTCAAGCAGTTGAGTGCCTGCCTCCCACATGGGAGGTCCTGGATTCAGTTCCTGGTGCCTCTTAAAGAAGACAGATAAACAATGAGCAGACAACGAGCAAAAACAAAATGAGCAGGGAACAGATGTGGTTCAAGCAGTTGAGTGTCCACCTGCCAGATGGGAGGTCCTGGGTTTGGTTCCCAGTGCCTCCTAAAGAAAAAATAGATAACGAGCAAAAAACAATGAGCAGGGAAGCGGATGTGGCTCAAGCGTTTGGGCTTCTGTCTACCATATAGGAGGTGCAGGGTTTGATTCCCGGGGTCTCCTGGTGAAAAGCAAGCAGTTCTGTGCAGCGAGCTGGCCTGAGCAAAGAGCTGGCCCAGCAAGATGACACAACAAAAAGTGACACAGAAGAGAAAATAAGAGATGCAGCAGACCAGGGAGCTGAGGTGGTGCCAGAAATTGAGTGCCTCTCTCCACCATTCCAGGATTGGTTCCCAGTGCCGCCTAAAGAGAAGACAAACAGACACAGAAGAACACACAGAGAGCAGACAGCAAGCGCAAAACAATGAGGGGTGTGTGTGTATGTAGAAATAAATAAATAAATAAATCCTTAAAAAAACAACAAGTGGGCAACAAGCACAAACAATGAACAAAAACAGCGAGCAAACAGATGAGGGCGCCATCTTGGGGGCAGAGGACAGGTAAATTGTAGCTAGGTGTTAGACTCATACCAAAGAATGACTAAGGATGCAAAAAACAATATTAAGAATAGAGGACTAATAGGTAACACAGTTAATGTTAACCATAAACCAGTGGAATGGAAAAGAGATAGGAAAATAAAGAAAAGAATGCAGATTAAAGCATGACAACCTGTGGTCTTATTCTATGTACCTCAGGTGGAAGCTCTACATTTTATTTTATTTGTCTACTTGGTTCAGAGGTCTTGGGTGGAAGCTGTCTTCTGAAGACCCTCAGCTTCTTTGAAGATTCCTCAGCTTGAGGTCTCCAGTCAGGACCATCTTTCAGTGATCTGAGGATGATTTATTCCTCTTTAATTGAGAGGCATGAATCCACTGATCAACTTGGAGTTTCACTACAGAGTTAGTTGTTAACAATATCTCATAAGGTCTTTTCCTTCAGGTTCAAGGGCTGTCTTTCTTTTGATGTTTCTTCCAGAAGGTGGAGTCTGGATTTTAGTTTATCCATTTTAGTTTGGGAAGATGTTGAGGAAAGGCTGCTTATACCTGTAGATAAGACTGGATGTATTTGATGAGTTTCTTGCAATGTTTGGCCATAACTGCTTGCAGTAATATGACGTCTAGAATCAAGGCATAGTATTCCTAGCTGCCTGTGCTGTCCTGTTACTTACTCATAAGGCAAGAATTGAAGAACCCCAGAGTAGTCTTTAAAGCCAATGGGAGTTTCTTATGCCATCAGCCTTTGAGAGTCTCTGAGAGCTTTGCTAAACTGAGTTTCAGAATCCATTTGTTCGTTCTACTTTTCCTCATGATTGGGAGTGGTATGGCTATTGTAGTTTCTGAGTAAGTGGCAAAGCTTTTTAATTTCAGTCCCAGAAAAATTGGTGGCCCTGTCACTCAAGAGATAGGTTTGAATTCCCCACTTTGGAAACATGAAATCAAGTAATATTTTCCCTGTTGTAGAGCAAGGAACAGCTTCTGTCTATCATAAGAATAAGCAAACATATTTAAAACCCACATTGCAGGGTGTACTTGTATAAAATCCATTTGGAGTACTCAAAGAGGACCCGAGTTTGGTGTTTTGCCCATGTTCAACCTCTCCCTTTTCACCAGGATTATGACATGAGACACCACCAGCAACAGTGGCCAAGTCTTCTTTATTGAGGTGGGAAATTTCATCTAAACATTTTATAACATTCCATGCCAGAGATTATTCTTATGCAATTTGCATTTAGAGTTCTCCAGCTATCTCTTTATCTGATTCTGGATCTAATTGCTGATGTTTTCTAATAGCCTTTTTTAACCTCTCCAAAGATTTAGTCTCTTGGGTTTTCATGAGTGTTAGGATCTTAGCAAGGGATGCCTGTCTGGCATAATGACCAGCTAGAGCACTTTCTTTAGACTTACGTTATTCCTTCTTTGGATGAGTTCCTACCTTTAGAATAACTATGCCCCTGGGAAGTATTAGAGCACTTAAAAATTCTTATTCAGCTGACTGATATTAGTTGGATTTCCTGCTGAGGTCAAGAACCCTTATTGTATCCAAAGCATTCCAAAGTCATGGACTACCCTAAAAGCATATCTGCTGTCAGTATGTATATGAACTCTTTTATCTCTAGTTAGCCAAAATGTTCTAGTGAATGTAATGAGTTCTGCCATCTGAGCAAATTTTGTTTCTGGGAAGGGGTCATGTTCTGGAGGTGAAGTGAGTGTATCCCACCTGACATTTTTCCATTTCAATCTTAAGATATGATCCATCAACAAACAAGATTAAATCTAGATTTTTTAATAAATCAATTTTAGGCATAGGTAGTTCATGGTCAAAGGTTAGACAATCATAAATTTCCCCTTTCCCAAGGAATGAAAGAAGAATAGCAGCAGTATTACAACAATCAACAAAAATGTGTAAAGGAGAAAGTAGTAGGATTTCATAGGAACTAAATCTACATGCTGAGAAATAGTGTGTATTTCCAGTTAGCAACAAAGATTGTACAGCCTGAGATACCACTGAGTATAAAGGAATCCCTAAAACCAAGTTTGCAGATACCTCCACTGCTTTAGCTGCTGCAACTATTACCCTTACAAGGCCAGTAGGATCAACTGTAACAAATGTACCATCTTCATGTTAAATGTTATTAATAGGGTAGAGGGGAAAGGGGGAGGGCGTTGGGTATATGGGAATACTCTATATTCTCTATGTGACTTTTCTATAAACTGACACTTCTTTGAAGATGAAATGAAAAAAATAAGACACTGGGGGAATATACAGAAGAAAATGTCACTGTGCATACAAGATAACAGATCTTATAGTGATGAAACAATGTCTAAAAAATTTTTATTATTTCAAATTTAAAAAAATTGTATTTTATTATTTTTAAAACTATTATTATTTCATTTTCTTATTAATTTTATTTGGTTATTTTGTTGGCTTCAGTTTTGGAGAGGTTTTGGATCACAGAAGTGTAACAACTGTGGCAGGGGAGGATCACTGGTCAGGGTGTAGGTGATGGGGTGATGCATGGGGAGGGGTTCACCTGGGGCATGCCTCTAAGGCATATGAAGTGTTCATGGGGCATTGTCTCAGAGGGTGGAGATCCATACAATAACTGAAAGAATATTGAATACCAACCCTGGGGAGTTCTGCTACATTCTCTAATAGGACAGCAAACCCCCCCCCCCAAGTGCAAGGGTAGTGCCTAGTGAAGGAAGACAGACTATTATGCCAGGCCCTTTATATTGTTGATTGTATTTATGGAGCTTTTCTTGTGAAATTGAAACTTAGCCTAGTATTATATAAGAGTTACTTCCTGAAAGCCTCCTTGTTGCTCAAATGTGGCCTCTCTCTAAGCCAAACTCAGCATATAAATGTACCACCTTCCCCCAGCACGGGACATGACTTTCAGGGATAAGCCTCCCTGGCACCGAGGGATTATTAGCAATGCATCTGGAAAAAGACCTTGAGCTAAAGGGGGAAATGATAAATACAAATGAGTTTTTATGGCTAAGAGATTTCAAAGTGAGTCGGGAGGTCATTTGAGAGGTTACGCTTATGCACGTCTCAGCAGGATCTCATTGACTGCCACAATAAACAGTACCTCAAATAGCCTTACTCCTGAAGGCTCTAGAGACATCCAAAAACTATAAGCAGGGCAGACAGCTCAGGAATTTGGCACCCTATCAGTGGGCCTTACTTTGGAATTTATGCTTTCCACTATAAGAGAGTTAGACTCATTTATAGTTTCCCTACACATGGCTCTTCTGCCCCTTTTATTTGAACCTATAATTAGCACTATGCTTGATAAATATATGTCCCAGAGACTTAAATCTTTGGTCTGTCCATGTGCCAGTTGAGCCCTGAATCTCAGCAGAGTTGCAACACCTACTCTCCAGTTCATTGGATTCACCCAGAACAACTAACAAGGAGATGATGATGGACAATGCCCATCCCAAGGAACAGAGAGTGTCTGCAACTGCAAGCAAGATAGTTCCATCCATCTGCTCCATGGGATCTAAGCACTCTTTCAATTAGAAGCAGAGTGGGCATCACCATCCCAAAATCCTCAGGACTGGGGAATGAACAATGGACTAAAGTGACTTATTATTATTTTACTACAGACTTAATTTTATTCTAACAATGGAAGAACTTTTATTATTGATATAAAGGCAGTGGCCACCAGAGGTTCTGAGGGAAAGGAGAGGGAAGAATAGATATAATATGGGGTCATTTTCAGGACATTGGAATTGTCCTGCATGACATTGCAATAACGGATACTATAGTCCATCATAGTAGCAATGCTTTAATATGTGTTCATCAATTGTAACAAATTTACCATACTAATGAAGGATCTTGCTAATGTAGGAAAGTGTGGGAGGAGGAGGGAGTGGGGCATATGATATTATGTTAGGCATCCTCCATCCTCAATATCTCTTAAGTTCTGTTTCATATTTTCCATCTCTTTATTACTCTTTCTTCATTTTGAATACCTCCCTCAGAACTGTCTTCAAATTCAGTAATTTTCTCTTCAACCATATCTGCTCTGCTGTTTAACCTCTCACTGAGTTATTACTTCCAATCATTACATTTTATTTTATTTTATTTATTTATTTTTTTTTTTTTAAGATTTTATTTATTTATTCATTTATCCCCCCCTTGCTGCTTGTGCTCGCTGGGTCAGCTAACTACGCCATGCGGGCGGGCTTGCCTTCACCAGGAGGCCCCGGGAACCGAACCCGGGGCCTCCCATATGGTAAACGGGAGCCCTACTGATTGAGCCACAGCCGCTTCCCCATTTTATTTTTTTAAATGAGATTTTATTGAAGTATATCATTCATACATGAACATACATAAACAATAAGCATATAGTAAAAGTTGTGAACTTACAGAATAAACATGCATATTGTCATACTGGCCTCCCATATGTCACCCCACCAGCAACACCTTGCATTATTGTGAAACATTTATTACAAATTATGTAAAAGCTTTGTCAAAATATTACTACTAACTATAGCCCATATCTTATATTTGTTGCACTTTCCCCCCAACCACCCAATTATTAACACCCTGTATTAGTATTATGTATTTGTTATAGTACATTAGAGAACATTCTAATATTTGTTCTGTTAACACAGTCCATCTTCCACTACTGGATTCCTTATATTACACAGTCCTATGCTTTGCACAATCCATGCAAAGAGTACACTCAGTGGCTCTCATTTTCATTACAGAGTTGTGCTGTCATCACCTCAGCCAGTTTTAGAACATTTTTATTACTCCAAAAGGAAAAATCCCATACCCCTATATACCCTCCTATTGTTGTCCCTTGCAACTGATATAATATCTTCTTTGCCATTGCTGCAGAAATATTACAATATTACTGTAAACTATTTTCTATAACTTTACATTAGTTATAATTTTCCCATGTCTCACCATATTCTTAACACTTTGTAAAAGAAAAACATTCTTATATTTATACTTTAACCACCATTATCCACCACCAAAATTACTGTTATACACTTCCTAGATTATTCTCTAGCTTCCTTTCAATTGAGATTTACATCCAAAGACTACCCATTTCAGAGACAATCACATTTATAAATCATCAGTGTTAGTTATACTCACTGTAATGTGCTAGCATCAACTCTATTCATTGTCATAATTTTATAATAAACCTTATTAAAAATTCTTCATATATTAATCATCAGCTCCCATTTTCAACCCACATTCTATCTCCTAGTAACCTATACTCTAGGCTTTACTTCTGTGAGTTCACTCATCATATTTAGTTCAAATTAATGAGACCATACAATATTTGTCCTTTTGTGTGTGGCTTATTTCAATTAGCATAATATCCTTAATGTTCATCTAGGTTGTCATATGCATCCTAATTTCATTTCTTTTTACAGCTGAATTACTATTCCATCAAATGTATATACCATATTTTGTTTATCTATTCTTCATTTCATGGACACTTGGGCTGTTTCCATATTGAGTTGCATGATCTCTTTATATAACTTGAATATCAAACTCTTGTTGGATATGTGGTTTCCAAATATTTTCTCCCATTGAGTAGGCTTCCTTTTTACTTTCTTGACAAAGTCTTTTGAAGAGCAAAAGAGTTTAATTTTCAGGAGGTCCCATTTATCTATTTTTTTTCTTTCGTTGCTCGTGCTTTGCATGTAAGGTTTAAGAAACTATCACCTACCAAAAGATCTTAAAGATATTTTCCTACATTTTCTTCTGGCAGTTTTATAGTTGTAGCTTTTACATTTAGGTCCCGGATCCATTTTGAGTTAATTTTTGTATAAGGGGTGAGATAGGGTCCTCTTTCTTTCTTTTGGATATGGAGTAATCCAGTTCTCCCATCACCATTTGTTGAAGACTGTTCTGGCCCAGCTGGATGGGCTTGACAGCCTTGTCAAAAGTCACTTGACCATAGAGGTGAGGGTCTATTTCTGAGTTCTTGGGTTCCATTGGTCAATATGTCTATCTTTAGGCCCATACCACGCTGAGTTTAACCACTCTAGCTAAGTAATATGATTTAAATCAGGAAGTGAGTCCTCCAACTTCATTCTTCTTTTTAAAGACATTTTTGGTCTATTTGGGGCCCCTTGCCCTTCCAAATAAATTTGATAATTGGCATTTCCATTTCTGCAAAAAAAAGACTGTTGGAATTTTTATTGGGATTGAGTTGAATCTGTAAATCAGTTTGGGTAGAATTGAAATCTTAACAATATTTAGTCTTCCAATCCATGAACACAGAATGTCCTTCCATTTATTTAGGTCTTCTTTGGTTTCTTTTTGCAATGTTTTGTAATTTTCTGAATATAAGTCCTTTGTGTCCTTGGTTAAGTTTATTCCTAAATATTTGATTCCTTTAGTCGCTATTGTAACTCAATTATTTTCTGACTTCCTCCTCAGATTGCTTATCAGTAGTGTATAAAAACACTACTGATTTTTACATACTAATCTTGTATCCCGTCACATTGCTGAACTTGTTGATTCGTTCTGGTAGCTTTATTGTGGGTGTTTCAGGGTTTTCTAGATATAGGATCAAATCATCAGTGAATAGTTGAAGTTTTACTTCTTCTTTTCCTATTTGGGTATATTTTATTTCTTTTTCTTGCCTAATTGATCTAGCTAGAACTTCTAGCACAATATTGAATAACAGTGGTGACAGTGGGCATCCTTGTCTTTTTCCTGATCTCAGTGGGAAAGCTTTCAGTCTTTCATCATTGAGTACAATGCTACTGTGGGTTTTTCATATATGCACTTTACGATGTTGAGAAAGCTTTCTTCTATTCCTATCTTTTCGAGTGTTTTATCAAGAAAGGTGCTGTATTTTGTCAAACACCTTTTTCATCAATCAAGAGGATCATGTGGTTTTCTTCTTCAATTTGTCAATGTAGTTTATTACACTAATTGATTTTCTTGTGTTGAAACCACCCTTGCATACCTGGGATAAAACTACTTGATTGTGGTGTATAATTCTTTTAATGTGCTTTTGGATTCGGTTTGCAAGTATTTTGTTGAGGATTTTTGCGTCTATATTCATTAGGGATTTTATTTTTTCATAGTATCTTTATCTGGTTTTGGTATTAGAGTGATGTCTTCATAGAATGAGTTTGGTAGCATTCCTTCCTATTCAATTCTTTGGAAGAGTTTGAACAAGATTTTTAGTAGATAATCTTTGAATTAATGGTAGAATTCACTTGTGAAGCCATCTGGTCCTGGGCTTTTCATTTTGGGGAGTTTTTTGATGACTTTCAATCTCTTCACTTGGGATTGGTTTGTTGAGGTCTTGTATTTCTTCTAGGGTCAGTGTAGGTTGCTCTGGTGTTTCTAGGAATTTCTCCATTTCTTCTATATTGTCTAGTTTTTTGGCATACGGTTGTTCATTATATTCTCTTATGATCTTATTTCTGTGAGGTCAGTAGTAATGTCCCCCCTCTCCTTTCTGAATTTATTAATTTGTATCTTTTCTCTCTCTCTCTCTCTCTCTTTTTTTTTTTTTGTCAGTTAGCTAAGGGTTTGTTGATTTTGGTGATCTTCTCAAAGAACCAAATTTTGGTTTTGTTGATTCTCTGTTTTTTTTTTTTTTTGTTGTTGTTGTTGTTGTTGCTTGTTGTTCTCAATTCCATTTATTTCTGCTCTGATCTTTATTATTTCCTTCCTTCTGCTTGCTTTGGGATTAGTTTGTAATTCTTTTCTAGTCACTCCAGGGGTGCAGTTAAGTATTTGATTTTAGCTCTTTCCTCTTTTTTAATGTAAACATTGAGGGCTATAAATTTCCCTCTCAGCACTGCCTTCTCAGTTTCCATAGGTTTTGATATGTTGTGTTCTCTTTTACATTCATCTCAAGATATTTACTGATTTCTCTTGAAATTTTTTCTTTGATCCACTGATTATTTAAGTGTTTTGTTTAATCTCCATATATTTGTGAATTTCCCTTTTTTCTGTTTGTTATTGATTCCCAACTTCATTCCATTATGATCAAAGAAAGTACTTTGTATAATTTCAATGTTTTTAAATTTATTGAGACTTGTCTTGTGACCCAACATATGATCTATCTTGGAGAAGGATCCATGAGCACTTGAAAAGCATGTATATCCTACTGCTTTGGGATGTAATGTTCTATAAATGTCTGTTAGGTCTAGTTCATTTCTCATATTATTCAAGCTCTCTGTTTCCTTATTCATCCTCTGTCCAGATTTCTATCCAATGCTGAGAGTGGTGTATTGAAGTCTCCAGCTATTTTTGTAGAGCCATCTATTTCTCATTCCATTTTGCCACTGCATACCTCGTGTATATTGGTGCACCCATGTTAGGGGCATTAATATTTAGTATAGTTATTTCTTCCTGGTGAATTGCCCCTTTTATTCATGTATAATGACTTTCTTCATCTCCTGTAACAGTTTTGCATTTAAAATCTATTTTGGCTGATATTAGTATTGCTACTCCCAGTCTTTCTTGGTTACTATTTGTGTGGAATGTATTTTTCCAACCTTTCACTTTCAACCTGATTGTGTCCTTACATCTGAGGTGAGTCTCTTGTAGACAGCATATATATAGATGGCTCATATTTTTTAATCTATTCTATGTCTTTTGATTGGGGAATTCAATCCATTAACGTTCAATGTTATTACTATAAAGGCATTACTTACTTCATTTCATCCTTTGGCTTACTGTTGTTATATCTTTCTATTGTCTGTCTTTTTACCCTTCAAGTTACCCTTACTAATAATCTTCATTTCTACACTCTTCTCCAAGTCTTTCATCCTTGTTTTTACCTTTTAGGCTGTAGCATTTGCTTCAGTATCTCTTGTAAATCTGGTCTTTTCATAACATATGCCCTCAGTTTTTGTCTTTGAAGATTTTAAAGTTCCTGCCCCCCCCCACTCCATTTTTGAAAGACAGTTTTGCTAGATACAGAATTCTTGGCTGGCAGTTTTTCTCTTTCAGTACCTGAAATACATGAAACCACTTTCTTCCTGCCTCCATGGTTTCAGATGAGAGATTGGCACTTAGTCTTATTGAACTTCCCTTGTATGTGAGGCATTGCTTTTCTCTTGCTGCTTTCAGAATCCTCTCTTTACCTCTGGTATTTGTCATTCTGAATACTAGGTGTCCTAGAGTAGGTCTATTCAGATTTATTCTGTTTTGGGTGCAGTGTCCTTCTTAGATATTGATATTTATGTCTTCATAGGGTTGGGATGTTTTTCTGTTATTATTTCCTTAAATATTCCTCAAATATTCTTTCTGCCCCTTTTCTGTTCTCTTCTCCTTCTGATAATGCATAGGTTTGTGTATTTTGCATTGTCATTCAATTCCCTGAGACCCTGTTCCATTTTTTCCCATTCTTTTCTCTCCCTGTTCTCCTCTCTTTTCAAATTCAGATGCTCAATCCTCCACTTCCCTACTTATTCTTCCATTAATTCAAATATGCAGTTATATGCCTCTAATATATTTTTAGTCTCATCCATTGTGTCTTTCATTACCATAAGCTCTGTTACTTTTCTTTGCAGGCTTTCAAAATTTTTCCCTATGCTTACCCAGTGTCTTCTTAATACTCTATCTCTTCAGTCATATATTCCTTCAACTTCTTGAATTGATTTAAGAGATTTGTGTGATTATTATTGATTGGTTGTCTTAAATCCTGTGTCTTGTCAGGATATTTGGTTTGTTCCTTTGGCTGGGCTGTCTCTTCCTGTTCTTTAGTGTCTTGTAATTTTTTGTTGCTGTCTAGGCATCTGAATATGTTGTTGAATTTACTCTGATGGTCAGTTTCTCTCTCTTGTTTAATGGTTTTGTTTCACAGCTCTTCTTTGAATTTTTGGTACAACTTATTCTAAGTCTTTTAAATTGTCCAGCTTAAGTTATCAAAATACGGCCAGTGACTCTCTAGTGGGGTGCTCCAAGTTTCCTGGGATGAGAGACTCCTGAAAGTGGTTTTTCTGCTTGCAGTTCATTGGCCGTCCAGCAGATGGCACTTGTTGGTGAAACTTTCCACAGAGGAGTCTCTTTCAACCTCCACTTGCTCGTTTTTCTGGTTTGGCCAGAGCAGAGAGTCAAAGCAGACTCTGCTGGCTATATTCACTGAAGAGAAACCACACTCTGCCCTCTGCTGGACCCTCCTTCTTCCCAGGGAGGAAGATGTCTGTTCCCCTCTCAGTTCGCTACAGTTTGCTTTGAGGGTGGGGAATTGGTGCTATCCTGGCTGTGGGGGTTATTAACTCAAGGTTTTCATCTCAGCTTCTTTGTCTTTCCATCTCTTGCCCTCCTGGAGGATGCGCAGCTTTCTCCTGGTCTGCAGAACCTCAAAGCAGCTCCCTTGGACAGCTTTTTGCCCTTCCTCCGTTGTTTTTGTGAGAGAGTTGAGCCCTGCCTACCTACCCTGATACCATCTTCCCAGAAGATGCCATCTCAATCATTATATTTTAAATGTATAAATGCTCCATTTATGAAATACACTTGGTTTTTAAAATGTCTTATTTTATGTGAACTATGTATGGTCCATGCTTAATGGCAAAGCACCAGGATGTGTTTATCTGTTGCAGGTGATGTGCCACACTAATGAAGGATGTTTATGTGGGAGGTTGTGGGAAGTGTGGGAGGTGGGGCATAGGGGAATCCCTACATTTTTTTGTGTAACATTTATGTAATCTAAATATCTTTTAAAAAATTATTTTAAAAAATGTCTTATTCTTTGTTCATACTTGATATACTTTCTTTTTATATTTAAATATATTCATCCTAATGTAAGGTGTGTTGGTGGAGGGGTGGTGAATGGGAAATCTGCATATTATGCATGATTGTTTTGTATGCTCACAATTTCTCTAATAAAAAATAAAAAATATATTTATCCTAATTTTCTGTATTTACAGCCATTGTGAGGCTCTTTTGGTTGTTTCTGTTTTGCTGAACATCAGTCTTGATTTGTTTCCTCTTTGTGTGTAAGGGTTTTTGATCTTACGTTTACATTTTGTGTAAATTCTTGGAGGCCTGACTTTAAGTTGTATGACTCCAGGATTTGCCTTTGTTTCTGCTAGGAAGCTGGGGGTGTTTTAAACTAAATTCTCACCTTGCAGTTTTTCACACCCAAAGATAGTATGAATCTGCCTTTGTGTGCAGGCCCAGCTTGTCGGTAGAAATTCCCAGAGGAAACATTCCTTTTCTTCTTCCAGAATCAAGGTGAGATAGAAAAATTTCCTCACTGTCTCCTTCTTTGGGGGCTTTTTCCTAGATCTTCTAATCACAGAGGGTCTTTTCTTTATTTTTCCAGTGACCCTGCTTGCACACAGGCCAAATACGGAAAGATCAAGTTTACCAGTGCTCAGCAGAAGCTCCAGTGCAGCTTAGCTCTTGTACTTAGCAACCTCACTGGATTGAAGCTTACACTTCAGTTTTGGCCTCTGAGGAGTTTCTCTTTACATGTGCACTCATGAGTTTAAAGAGATTTAAGAAATATTTTATGCATAACTTTTAGGCATCTGACCCAGGAGTTTATCATAAGGTATTTTACTCTACTAAACTGATCTGAAATAGAAGTGCTCTCCTGTTCTTTTTGGCATTGTGGGTTTACGCTTTTAAAAAAATATCCCTTTATTATTTCTTTAGTGGAGTTTTGAGAAAATGAAAGATTAGCAAAAACTTTTTTTGTAGAAGATGATTTAACTATCACACTGAGGCCCTCTTTGTCCTGAAGTACAAGAGTGAATTATGTCATAAACACAGAATTGACTTTAAATTTATAGCTGCATCCTGAAATTAAGTGTGATTCTTCTTTTCCTCCCTTTTATTATCAAATATTATTGCTAAGTCTGATGGCTTTTGCAGCTAATTACATGTATCTGAGGATGTGTTCATATGTCATTTCATTCATTTAAGCTGTTTTAACTGATAGCTTCAGTTGAGAAATTGTACTCATTTTTGTGATACTTTAAAATGATATAAAGTAGATATAACAGAGTTATAAATGTTGGGACTTATACTTCTAGATTTAATTTCCATAGTGTAGCTCTTTATTAAAATTTTAAAGGCCAGATAGAACCTTTTCTTGGGGCAGAAGAGAAATTGCAGAGAAAATGTTAGGAGCTATCTTCTTACAATCTTATTGAGATTAAAGTCTATGTTGTATAGCAGAGGACAATACAGTAATTAACTTGATACAAATAAATCTTCTTTACTTTGATGAGACATGTTTATAATTAATTTTATGCCTGTGATGGATTGACTTGGCAACAAATTCTCAATAAATAAGGTAAAAGGAAAAGCTCATGTGATTTGGACAGACATCAGTAGAGCAGGATTTCTGAATGTTTGGTCTGGGCTTCAAAATTTTGTCCTTCATGGAGCGGATGTAGCTCAGTGGTTGAATGCCTGCTTTGCACATACGAGGTGCCAGGTTCAATCCCCAGTACCTCCTAAAACAAAAAAACACAAAAAACAACAAAAAAAAATATCTTGCCCTTGAAGACTGGGTTTAAGCATGCTAATCTTTGTGGTTGATTATTTCCAGTTGACTTTTCAGAGTACTGGCTAACCATAGTTTTAATTCAAATTTCCATTTTTTTTCTTCCTAAGGGAAGTAGCTAATTGATCTTTTTAGAAAATGAACAAACACTACCATAGAGAGAGAGGAAGCATGGGGAAAAAAGAGCAACAAAATTTTGTGCACAAATTATACAATAATGTGATTGTGATTGTTAGGCATCTGTTTGGTTAAAGATTATTTTAAGTAGCAATAAGACTGGATTTCTTTTTATTAACAAATTTAATTGAAATTTTGCTTAAATTATATTATTTTAGGCTCTCCCCCCCCCCCATTTTTTTTGTTTGTTTGTTTGTTTCTTGCATAAATAAACTACATGTTTTCTATCTGGCATTCCTCAAGGGAAATCCTTCCCTTTAAAAAGAAATTATAGGGCTTACTTTTCATATAAACAAGCTTTAAATACCCCTTTTTCTTTCCTAGGTCAAATGCTTACATTTTTCATTTTTGTTGTTGACTAATGATGGTCTCCTTCAAGAGTTTATGTACATAAGAAGTCCTTGGGCAGTGCCAAGGAGGCTTTTTGTTCTTTTCCATGTGCCAGAAAGAAAACCCAATGATTTGTTTCCTGAGTTGAGTTCTCTCCATGGATGTGGAAAGCCTTCTTTGCTTATTCTATCACTCCTTCCAGGTCTATCTCACAATTCACTTCTTTCTGGTATAGCTTATTAACTGGGTAGAATTCTTGGGACTATTTTGTGCACTTTATAAAATACTCTCATTGATTGGTATCTATTTCTTATCTGTGTCTTCATCTTATCCTTAAGGGCAAGCCTTTATCTTTCTTTTAGCTTCAGTACCCCCCTCCACTGGCCCTGTCTCCCTCTGCTACCAAAAAAAGCCAAGCCCAAGGCAAAGGCTGTTGAGCAAGAAGTTTATTTAGAACTGATGCTCTTGAACAGAAAGATCAGGGGAATTGAACAGGGAGAGGGTGAAAACTATAAAAGGGTTATTAAGCTGTCCATTCTTATGGTTGACTCGTCCTCAGTCTTGATTGGATAGTCTGAGAAAGCTTTTAAATGTGTCTCAGAATCGTTTGCCTGGGGAATAAGAAGAGGAAGCATTTTTCCCTTGGCTTCTGCTTCCTATTGGTTAAGGCTGGCCATGCAAATATTACCTCCCAAGAGGTGGGACCAAGAGGATTTATAGTGGTACATAAGTGGTATCCAATAAAATTTTTGTTTCTACAGGACTTAATAGCACTGAGTTGCATTTAGTGACCACTTCCTGATTAAAAAGTTATAGTTATAGTCTTGAAAATAGAAACAGCACAAGTAACACGTTATTATTTCCATTTTTCCAAATTTACTAGTTAGAGAAATAGGCTGTAGTTTATTTTATGAAGTTTTAAGTAAAATATTATTCTGCTGATGTTATTTCCGGCGCCCAACATTCTTCCTACAGAATTTACCCATGAATATCTATAAAGCTTAAATCCAATGATTTTAAAAAGGTACACTGCATGCCTCCCCACTGCCCCTTCAGAAATGTGCCACATGGAAATGTTTGCACCTCATGGAACCACTTAAAAAATCTTAAAAAAATTTTTGTAAATTGTGAAATAAGTTTAGACTTACAGAAACGACTTGTAAAAGTAGTACAGAGTTCCCATATTACCCTTCACCTAGCTTTTTCTCTCATGTCAACATTTATTGAACAGAAAAATTATTGAAACAAGGAAATTAACGTAGTCATGATGTTATTAACTAACCTAACGAACCTCATTCAAATTTCAGCAGTTTCCCCACTAATGTCCTTCTGGTCCAGGACCCAATCCAGGATCCCACATTACATTTAGTTGTTATGCCTCCTTAATCTCTCCAATCTATGACAATTCCTCAGTCTGTCTTTGTCTTTCGTGACCTTGATACTTTTGAGGAGTATTCATCAGTTATTTTGTAGAATGTCTCTCATTTTGGTTTATCTGATGTTTTCTCATGATTAGAGTGAGATTATGCACTTTTTGCAAGAATACCCCAGAATGGATATTGTGCCCCTCTCTGTGCATCATATCAGGGGTCCATGATGGCGACATGTCTTATTTCTAGTAATGTTAACTTTGCTCACTTGATTAAGATGGTGTATACCAGCTTTCTGCTCAATAAAGTCACAATTTTTTCTCTTTATAATTAGTAACTAACTTGTAGGGAGGTACTTTGAGACTATGGAAATATCCTGTTTGTCGTAACACTTTTGCTCACTAATTTTATTATCCATTGATTGTTCTTCTGTGCCATAGTTATTAGGTATGGTGTTTGCCTAATGATGAATTTCTATTTCCATCATTCCTTCCACATTTATTAATTGGAATATTATTTTTATTAATTTGGACTCATGGGTGTAATCTATTACTATCATTGTTTTTGTTGCTCAAATTGTCCCAACCTTAGCTATCAGAAATTCCTTCCAGTTGGCCCTTATGTCCTTTCAACATGCCTGCATCGTTTTTTGAGCACTTCCTTACTTTCCGGAACCAGAAGATGTTTGACTCATCTTGTATTTTTCCTTTCCCAGCCTTGGAATAAACCATTTCTCCAAGGAATTCTGTTTCCTTTTATTGGAAAATGCTATTTAGAAACCAAGACCTTGGAGCTAGATGTGCTCATTGCTTGTAGGCCCTCTCAAAGGACAGAGCTGAAAATATCTGTATATTTATTAATCCATGTATGCATGCATACACACACAAATTTGTTTATTTTTATATTTAGCCATCTGTGTGTGTGTGTGTATATATATATATATATATATATTAAAAACCATGAGTTCATTCTTGAACCTCCAATTCCAATCCAAGACCACAGGGTCATCCCAGCACCCCACCCCCCTTTCCTTATTTGTAATGTTTTTATTTGATAGTGAGAAATCTGACTCCCATTATCCATAGTATCTTTGCTTATTTGTTCAATCCCAGTATTTACATAAAATGATTTCAGAATTGCTAAGCTATACCCCTGTGAAAAACAAATTTACTAGTAGAGTATAAGATTTGTGTATAGTTCTTTTCATTTTTACTTCTTTTTATAATAGTCACAATACTGTTACTTAGGATAGCTCTTTTCTTCCCTACCTCCTTCATGTGTTCGTATTATTCATCTGTAATAGAGTAAGTTTATTTGTTATTTATTGTTTGTGTTCCATTTTGGGTTCCCTCACATCAGTGTTTATTTTAATTATTTATTTGGGCAGGGGTATGTGAAGTATTACATAGCTTTAAGGGTTACAGTTATTAAAAAAGGTATTCTCAGAAAACTTTTGCTCCCCTCTCGTCTTACTATCCTGCTTCTCTTACCCTGTGCCCACTCACTCCTTATAGGCAACCAATCTCATTAATTTATGGTTTATGCTTTCATTATTTATATTGCACAAATATACAGATATATACACATAAATATATATATATCCTTATATCCCCTTCTGCCTTACATGAAAGGTAGCATACTTAGATTGTCTTTTGCATTTTTTTTTTTTTAACTAAATATATCCAGGAAATCACTCCACATAAGTTCACTGAGATCTTCTTCATTCTTTTTATAGCCGCATACTACTCCATTCTATAAATGTACCAGTATTTTGCAATTACAAACAATACTGCAATGAATAATCTTGTGCATATCAATTTTCTTATTGCTGGAGGTTTATCTTCAGGGTATTTATTGGAAGTGGGATTGCTGGGTCAAAAAAGTGAATCTATAATTTTGTTAAGTGTTACTAAATTTCCCTCTGGAAGGATGTGCTAATCTTCCTTCCCACCAAAAATGTTTAAGACTATCTATTTCCCCACATACTTTAAAAATTTTCCAGTCTGATAGGTAAGAAATGGTATTTCAGTGTTTTAATTTTTATTTCTCTAATTATAAATTTTTTCATATGCTTCAGAGCCACTTTATACATTTTTTGGTGAATTTTCTGTTATCTTTTTTCCATTTTTGAGTTTTTGGTCCCTTCTATCTTGAGTTTTTTTTTATTAGAGAACTTGTGGGTATACAGAAAAATCATGCATAAAATACAGGGTTCCCATATACCACCCTGTTATTAACACTATGGATTTTTTAAAAAAATTTTTTATTCTAGTGACATATGTATAACCTAAAATTTCCCCCTTTTAACCACATTCAAATATATAATTTAGTGCTTTTAATTATGTTTCCACTATTGTGCTACCATCACAACCATCCATTATCAAAACTCTTCCATCATCCCAAATAAAAACTATGTACAAGATACAGAGTTAATAGCATTAACTCCCTATTCCCTACCCTCATCCCATTTCCTGGTAAACTATAATCTAGATTCTGATTCAATGAATTTGCTTTCTAATTATTTCTTATCAGTGAGATCATACAATGTTTGTACTTTTGTGTCTGGGTTATTTCACTCAATATAGTGTCTTCAAGGTTCATTTATGTTGTCACATGTATAAGAAATTCATTCCTTTTTACTGTGGAATAATATTCCATTGTATGTACATACCACATTTAATTTATCCATTCATCAATTGGTGGACACCTGAGTTGCTTCCATATTTTGGCAATTGTGAATAATGCCACTATAAACATCAGTGTGCAAATAATTTCGAGTCCCTGCTTTCAGTTCTTTTAGGTATATACCTAGAAATGGGATTGCCATGTCATGTGGTAATTCTATACTTAGCTTTCTGAGGTACTGCCAAACTGTCTTACACAGTGCTGCACCATTTTACATTCCTAGTCCATACCCTCACCACCATTTGTAGTTTTTATTTTTTTTTAAAAGTAGCCATTCTAGTGGGTGTGAAATATCTTGTGCAGTTTTAATTTGCATTTCCCTAATGGCTAGTGATGTTGAATATCTTTTTTTTTTTTTTACTTTATTTTGTACATTTATTAATTGAAAATAAAAACTAAAATTAAATTAAAAACTAAAAGTAAACAGATGAATAAATATATACATTTCTCAAAAATGTACTGGATACATATAAAATTTTTTTTGAATCAAACAATACGTTATACAATATATTTGGTTCATAGTAACATATTCATACAGTACTTGTCCTTTTGTGTCTGGCCTGCTTCACTCAACGTAATGTCCTCCAGGTTCATCCATGTTGTCATATGCTTTACGACTTCATTTCTTCTTACAGCTGCATTATATTCCATTGTGTGAATAGACCACAGTTTGTTTATCTATTCGTCTGTTGAGGACACCTGGGTTGTTTCCAACTTTTGGCAATGGTGAATAATGTTGCTATGAACATCGGTGTGTAGATGTCTGTTCGTGTCACTGTTCTCAGTTCTTCTGGGTATATACGCAGTAGTGGTATTGCAGGATCACGTGGCAAGTCTGTATTCAACTTTTTTAGGAACTGCCAAACAGTCCTCCATAGTACCATTCTGCATTCCCACCAATAGTGAAGAAGTGTTCCTATCTCTCCACATCCTCTCCAACACTTGTAGTTCTCTGTCTTTTTAATAGTGGCCATTCTGATAGGGTGTGAAATGATATCTCATTGTAGTTTTGATTTGCATTTCCCTAATCATGAGTGATGTTGAGCATTTCTTCATGTGTTTTTTGCCATTGTATTTCTTCTTTGGACAGATGTCTATTCAAGTCTTTTGCCCATTTTTTAATTGGGTCATTTGTCTTTTTATTGTTGAGTTGTAACATCTCTTTAAATATCCTGGATATTAAACCCTTATCAGATATGTCATTTCCAAATATTTTTTCCCATTGAGTTGACTGCCTTTTCAGCCTTTTGACAAAGTCCTGTGAGGTGCAAAAGTGTTTAATTTTGAGGAAATCCTGTTTATCTATTTTTTCTTTTGTTGTACATGCTTTGGGTGTAAGGTCAAAGAAACCACCACCTACTACAAGGTCTTGACGATGTTTCCTTACATTTTCTTCTAGTAGTTTTATGGTCTGGCTTTTATATTTAGATCTTTAATCCATTTTGAGTTGATTCTTGTATAGGGGATGAGATAGGGGTCCTCTTTCATTCTTTTGGTTATAGATATCCAGTTCTCCCAACACCATTTGTTGATGAGACTGTTTTATCCCATTAGCATGGGCTTGGTAGGTTTGTCAAAAACCAGTTGACTGTATAGGTGAGGGTTTATTTCTGGGTTCTCAATTCTATTCCACTGACCAATGTGTCTATCTTTATGCCAGTACCATGCTGTTTTGACCACTGAAGTTTTGTAATATGTTTCTAGGTCAGGCAGTGAAATTCCTCCCACGTCGCTCTTCTTTTTTAGAATGCTTTTGGCTATGCGGGTGCACTTACCCTTCCAGATGAATTTGGTAATTGCCTTCTCTAATTCTGTAAAGTAAGCTGTTGGGATTTTGATTGGTATTGCATTAAATCTATAAATCAGTTTGGGTAAGATTGACATCTTCACGATACTTATTCTTCCAATCCATGAACACAGCATGTCTTTCCATTTGTATAGGTCTTTTAAAATTTCTTTTAGCATTGTTTTATAGTTTTCTGCATATAGGTCTTGTACTTCTTTGGTTAAATTAACTCCTAGGTATTTGAGTCTTTTTGTTGCTATTGAAAATGGAATTTTTCCCCTGATTTCCTCTTCAGGTTGTTCAGTACTAGTGTACAAAAACATTACTGATTTTTGCGTGTTGATCTTGTATCCTGCCACTTTGCTGAACTCATTTATTAGTTCAAGTAGCTTTGTTGTGGATACTTCAGGATTTTCTAAGTACAGGATCATGTCATCCACAAACAGTGAGAGTTTTACTTCCTCTTTTCCCATTTGGATGACTTTAATATTTTTTTCTTGTCTAATTGCCCTAGCTAGAACTTCTAGTACAATGTTGAATAACAATGGTGACAGTGGGCATCGTTGTCTTGTTCCCAATCTTAGAGGGAAAGCTTTTAACCTTTTCCCATGAGTATGATGTTGGCTGTGGGTTTTTCATATATGCCTTTTATCATACTGAGGAATTTTCCTTTTATTCCTATCTTTTGAAGTATTTTTATCAAAAAAGGATGTTGGATTTTGTCGAATGCCTTTTCTGCATCTATTGAGAGGATCATGTGAGTTTATTCCTTCAATTTGTTAATGTGGTGTATTACATTGATTGATTTTCTTATGTTGAACCAGCCTTGCATACCAGGAATAAAGCCACTTGGTCTAGTTTGTTGGCATAAGTCTTGATATGCTGTTGGATTTGATTTGCAAGTATTTTTGTTGAGAATTTTGCATCTATGTTCATTAGAGAGATTGGTCTATAATTTTCTTTTCTTGTAGAATCTTTATCTGGCTTTGTTATTAGGGTGATGTTGGCGTCATAAAATGTGTTGGGTAATTTTCCCTCCTCTTCAATTTTTTGGAAGAGTTTAAACAGGATTGGTGTTAATTCTTTTTGAAATGCTTGGTAGAATTCACCGGTGAAGCCATCTGGTCCTGGACTTTGCTGGGAGATTTTTTTTTTTTTTTTTTTAAGATTTTATTTATTTATTCATTTATCCCCCCCCTGCTGCCTGTGCTCGCTGGGTCAGCCAACCACGCCACGCTGGCGGGCCGGCCCCCACCAGGAGGCCCCGGGAACCGAACGCAGGGCCTCCCACATGGTAAACGGGAGCCCCACTGATTGAGCCACAGCCGCCTCCCTGGGAGATTTTTGATGATGGATTCAATCTCCTTAAATGTGATTGGTTTGTTAAATTCTTGTATTTCTTGTAGCGTCAGTGTAGGTTGGTTGTGTGTTTCTAGAAATTTGTCCATTTCATCTAGGTTGTCTAGTTTGTTGGCATATAGTTTCTCGTAATATCCTCTTATGATTCTTTTTATTTCTGTGGGGTCATTTGTAACTTCCCCCTTTCATTTCTGATTGTATTTATTTGTAATCTTTGAGTTTAGCTCTTTCTTGTTTTTTAATATAGGCTTTTAGGGCTATAAATTTCCCTCTCAAGACTGCCTTCGCTGTATCCCATATGTTTTGATACGTTTTGTTCTCATTTTCATTTGTCTTAATATATTTACTGATTTCACTTGCAATTTCTTCTTTGACCCACTGATTATTTAGGAGTGTGTTGTTCCATCTCCACACATTTGCAAATTTACTTTTTTCCTGTCTGTTATTGATTTCTAGTTTATTCCATTATTATCTGAGAAGGTGCTTTGTATAATTTCAATCTTTTTATATTTATTGAGAGCTGATTTGTGATCTAATATGTGGTCTATCATGGAGAAAGATCCATGGGCAATTGAGAAGCATGTATAACCCACTGAGTTTGGATACAGTGTTCTGTATATGTCTGTTAGGTCTAACTTGTTTATCATATTGTTCAAGTTCTCTGTTTCCTTGTTGATCTTCTGTCTAGTTGTTCTATCTAATGATGTGAGTGGGGTGTTGAAGTCTCCAACGATTGTTGTAGAAATGTCTATTTCTCCCTTGAGTTTTGCCAGTTTGTCTCATATATTTTGGGGCACCCTGGTTAGGTGCATAGATACTTATGACTGTTATATCTTCCTGGTGGATTGTCCTTTTTATTAATATATAATGGCCTTCTCTATCTCTATAACTTTTTTTCATCTAAAGTCTGTTTTGTCTGATATTAGTATAGCTACCCCTGCTCTTTTTGCGTGGAGTATCTTTTTCCAACCTTTCACTTTCAGCCGGTTTGTATCCCTGGGTCTAAGGTGAGTTTCTTGTAAGCCGCATATAGATGGCTCATGTTTTTTTTTTTTTTTTATCCATTCTATCAGCCTGTATCTTTTGATTGGGGAGTTTAATCCATTCACATTCAATGAAATTACTGTAAATGCATTATTTACTTCCTCCATTTTATTCTTTGGTTTTCATATTTCATCTTGTTTTTGTCTCTCTTTTTACTCTTTTGGTTATCCTTTCTGCTATTCTTTCTTCTATACTCTCCTCCAAGCCTCTCTCTCCTGTCTTTTTCTTTCAGGCTGTAAGCCTTCCTTTAGTATTTCCTTCAAAGTTGGATTCTTTTTTGCAAACTCTCTTAGTTTCTGTTTGTTTGTGAATATTTTATACTCACCTTCATATTTGAAGGACAGTTTTGCTGGATAAAGAATTCTCAGCTGGCAGTTTTTCTCTTTCAGTTTCCAGATTGTATCAAAGCAGTGTCTTCTTGCCTCCATGGTTTCTGAAGAGAAATCTGCACTAAGTCTTAGTGGACATCCCTTGTACGTGATTGTTTGCTTCTCTCTTGCTGCTCTGAGAATTTTCTCTTTATCTTTGACATTTGACATTCTGAGTCTGTGTCTTGGCATAGGTCTATTTGGATTTATTCTGATTGGGGTACGGTGTGCTTCTTGGACATGTAGGTTCGTTTCTTTCATGAAAGTTGGGAAATTTTCAGGTATTATTTCCTCAAATACTCTTTCTGCCCCTTTTCCTTTCTCTTCCCCTTCTGGAACTCCCATGACACGTATGTTGTTGCGTTTTGTGTTGTCATTCAACTCTCTGAGCCCCTGCTCAATTTTTTCCATTCTTTTCTCTTTTCAATTTTAGCTGCTCTGTCTTCAGTATCACTTATTCTTTCTTCTATCATTTCGAGTCTGCTGTTATATGCCTCAAATGTGTTTTTGACCTCACCTATTGTGTTCTTCATTCCCACAAGCTCTGTTACTTTACTGTTCAGGATTTCAAATTCTTCTTTGCATTTGCTCAGTGTCTTGTTGATGTCATTTATCTCTTTCACTATATTGTCTTTCAGCTCATTAATTTGATTTTGGAAATTTGTGCTCATCTTGCTGATTAGTTCTCTCAAATTCTTCATCTCTTCTGGGACTTTGATATATTCCTTTTCTTGGACCATGTCTTCTATTTTCTTAGTATGGCTCATAATTTTTTGCTGGTGTTTAGGCATCTGGTTAGGATGTAGTTTACTCAGATGCTCAATCTCTTTCTCTTTTATAGGGATTTAGTGGCAGGAGGCTGTGAGTTACCAGAGATCTTTGAATTTTGGCTCGACCTGGATTGTTAGGATTGTCCTGCTGGTTGCTCAAAACTGGGCACTGGACCCAGTAATTGGTTATAGAGTCACTTCCTAGGGCCTTGGGCAGGGAGGCTAAAGAGGCCAGGAAAAGCCTCTCCTACTCATTTTTAATTTTCTTATGTGCACTTCCTTGGTCTGCCAGGAGATGGTGCTCTTTGGCGCTCTCAATTCAATGCCTGGTTGGAGTGTACTTGTTGCAACACAGACCAGATCAATGTGATAGAGCTTCCTGTCTGGGGGCTAAGAGCCTTGTAATTCAAATTTTCTGAGACAGTTCTCCAGTCTTCTCTGACAGCCCCCTCCCTTTTCCAAGCTAGGAAATATTTCCACTCCCCTCTGAGTCCTCAATAATCAGTCCCTGTCAGTAGAGGAGAAGATTGGGAGGTTTGTATATCTTTAGCCCCTTGCAGGCTCCAAGGCAAACAATGGCAGAGGTCTGCCCGGCCTGGAAGGGCTCTAGGGACACAGCAGAACAAACCTGCTAGTCAAAAGCCGAGTCAGCCCCAGGCTTTCTCTCCCCTCTCCTGTGGAGTCCTCAACAAGTAGTCCAGGCTAGAAGAGAGGGAGATTGCGAGGGTTGGATTTCTCCAGTCCTTCACCAGCTCCCAGGGCAAACCACCATATGGTCCCACCTGGCCTGGAAGGGCCCATGGGGCACCGCAGCCCAAATTTGTGGGTCAGAACCTGATTCAGCCTTAGGCTGTGTTCCTCTCTCTCCCCTTTCCTGGGGTGGTAGATCCCTGGAGCCCCCTTTGTCTGTAATTGCAGGCCCAGAGACCCAAGAATTCTAAAGAGTCTTTAGTGTGGGGGAGGGTGCCGGCAGCAGTAGTGGCTTCTGGTTCCAACTCACGGTTCTGTCGTCATGATTTCCCTCTTTTGTTCCTCTCTCCTCTGGGTGGTGTGCAGCCTTCACTTGCTGTCCTAAACCCTAGAAGATATTTTTGGGGGCTATTTCAGCCTGTCCTCTAGCTATTTTTATGGAGAAGAGATTCCCGTGTCTTACTATTCTGCCATCTTCCCAGAAGTCCCTGAACATCTTTTCATGTGCATTTTTGACCATTTGTAAGTTTTCTTTGGAGGAATGTCTATTCAAGTCTGTTGCCTATCCCACACCCCCTGTTGGCCCCTCATCTGTTTGCTCTTTGTTTTTGCTCATTGTTTGCGCTTGTTGTCTGCTCGTTTTATTTTGCTTGTTGTCTGTTTTTTTTTTTTTTAGGAGACACTGGGAACTGAACCCAGGATCTCCCATTTGGGAGGCAGGTGCTCAGCTACTTGAGCCACATCCACTCCTTGCTCATTTGTTTTGTTCATTGTATGCTCGTTGTTTGCTCATTGGTTTTTCTAGATGTCTGCTCATTGTCTTCTCCTTGTTTGTTTATCTTCTGTATGAGGCACTTGGAACTGAACCTAGGACCTCCCATGTGGGAGGCTGGTGCCCAACTGCTTGAGCCATATCCACTCCCCTGTTGCCTATTTTTCAATTGGGTTGTTTATCTTTTTGTTGTTCACGTATAGGATTTCTTTATATGTTCTGAATATTAACCCCTTATTGAATGTGTGGTTTCCAAATATTTTCTCCCATTGTGTATGTTGTCATTTTACTTTCAAGTTAAAGTCCTTTGATGCACCAAAGATTTTTTAATTTTGATGAGGTCCCATTTATCTATTTTTCATTTTGTTGTTTGTGGTTTGGGTGTAAAATCTAAGAAATCTTTGCCTAACACAAGTTCCTGAAGGTGCTTCTTTTAGAAGTTTTATAGTTTTGGCTATTATATTTAGGTCTTTGTTCCATTTATGTTGATTTTTGTATATGGTATGTGGTAGGGGGTCCATTTTCATTCTTTTGTATATGAAGATCCAGTTTTCCCAGGACCATTTGTTGAAGAAACTATTCTTTCCCAATTGAGTGGCCTTTGCTCTTTTGTCAAAAATCAGTTGGCCATAAATGTGAGGGTTTATTTCTGCACTTTTATTTCCATTGGTTCTATATGTCTGTCCTTGTGCTAGTATCATGAAGTTTTGATTACTGTGGCTTTGTAATAAATTTTAAGATTGGGAAGTGTGAGTCCTTCAACTTTCTTCATTTTCAAGATGGCTTTGGCTATTCAGGGATCCTTACTTTTCCATATGAATTTGATGATTGCCTTTTCCATTTCCGCAAAGAAGGCTGGTAGAATTTTGAGTGGGATTGTGTTGAATCTGTAAATTGGTTTGGGTAGAATTGACATCTTACCAATATTTAGCCTTCTGATTCAGGAACATGGAATGTCCTATTTACTTAGATCTTTGATTTCTTTTAGCAATGTTCATAGTTTTCTGTGTGTAACTCCTTTACATCCCTGATTAGATTTATTCCTAGATATTTGATTCTTTTAGTTGCCCTTATAACTAGAATTTTTTTCTAATTTCCTCTTCAGATTGTTCATGACTAGTGTATAGAAACACTACTGATGTTTGGGTGTTAATTTTGAACCTGCCACTTTGCTGAATTCATTTATTCGAGCTCTAGGAGTTTTTTGTGGATTTTTCAGGATTTTCTGTATTTAGAATCATGTCATCTGCAAATAGGGATAGTTTTACTTCTTCCTTTCCAGTTTGGATGCCTTTTATTTCTTTTTCTTGTCTAATTGCTCTGGTAAGGACTTCTAGTACAACGATGAATAACAGTGGTGACATCGGACATCCTTGTTTTGTTTCTGATTTTAGAGGGAAAGCTACAGTTCTTTCACCCTTGATTTTTAAGAGTTCTTTATATATGAGGAATATGTCTATTATAAACATTTTCTCCCAGTTTATCAGTAGTATTTTTGACATAATTTATGGTATTTTTTTTTTTTTACCATTCATTATTTTATATTTTTATGTGGTCAAATTATCAATCTTTTTTTAAAAATTGTCTTTGGATTTTTTTTTTTTTTTACCGGGAGGTCCCAGGGATCGAACCCAGGTCCCTCCATATGGGAGACGAACACCCAACCATTTGAGCCACATCCATCCCCCTGTCTTTGGATTTTAAGTCTTAGTTAGATGTACAATCCCTATACTGAGATTGAAGGATAATTTATTCATGTTTTTTTCTAGTAGTTGTATAAGTTTATTTTTTTGCATATCAGTCTTTCATACATTTGGAGTTTATTCTTTTGTGTGGTATGAAGTATGGATCTAATTTTATCTTTTTTTCCAAATGCCTATCCAGTTGTCCTGGCAACATTTATTAAAACCTCAATGTTTGCCTCAGTGATTTGAAATGCCACTTTTACCATATACTAAATTGCATGGAATCACTTTTTAGAAATTCCTTTTTGCCCTTTTTATACTTTATCACGTTGTGGTTTATATTATGCTTTGCATTCACTTTCCTGTGGCTGCAATTAATGTTCCAGACTAGTGTTTGTTTTTCTAAAAGAATAGTTAATTATTTCAGCAATAATCATGAAAGCTAGAGAAATTTACCTTCTGGCTATGTATTTATAAAACAATGTTACCCAAAGTGAACCCACAGCTATGAGACATTGTTCTTTCTGTCCAAATGTTATCAGTGTCCTCTATAAAATCATTAGGCTGCAATGAAGCTTTCTAAAATTAGTCTCAGTGCTACTTTGGAATCACTGTATTGAAACCTTCAAGAATGGCCTCATGAGCAGTAGTTTATTATGGTTTATTGTCTTTGGCTCCTCAGTTTGTTTCCTTAATTCAGCTGTTGGATCTAAGTAGGCAAATTGTAATGCTGTGATTACTGCCAGAGTAGATGCATTAGAAATATGAGGTAATTTAAGTTTCATCTGTACCTACATCTAGAGTACAATATTGCCTGGCAACAATGATGTCCTCATTAAAATGCAGAAGATCTGAAACATTAAGTCCAGACATTGTCTTTCCAGAATGACTTTGCATTGATGTGAGGAGGAAGACCAGCTTAAAGAATCCTCCTCTTTTCAAAATAAGCTCCAAGTGGCTTTTTAGAGAAACAGATTAATGAAGGTTAATGTGGTGGTGTACCTTTTCCCTATTTTATAAGGTCAGTAGTAGGTATTTGATTAGTGCCATCCATATGGCTTTGCACAGAGCACCAAAATTCTTGGGTTTCAAATTCCAGGATAAGGGGGAAAATGTCAGAGGAATTTTAATTTTGCCTTTATTTTGGCCCTATTTTAGTACTGATTTACTTTAAAGTGAGGGAAAGAAGGGCAGTGAAAAATGGTTCCTATGATAGTAATTGATATTTTTCTTTTACAAACAGGTTATTCATACCCTGGACCTCTAGAGGGAGCAAGAGGGTTATAGTTGTTAAGTAGTACTAATGCCTGAAAAAGATCTTTTTTTCTCCCTACCCCTCCCCTCTCTTTCCCTCTCTTCTGTTTGACTTCCACTGTGTCTCTGTAAACCTGTAGATATTGAAAAGCATGTCCTCTTTATCAGATATTTTTTAAGTTTTCCTGGTGCCTTTATACAGCATTTACATAGGTTTCCCTAAGGCTTTATTAAGCCTTTCATTCCCTTATGGTTGGGGAGGTACCTTACTGTTTCAGAGTGACTCCAAAGCAACACAGCTGGAGTTTTGTTTCACTAGGTGGAGCTATTTCCTTGGAAATAGTATGGATTCTTTTACCTCCCTCACTTCCCTCTCCCCCCAGTGAAGTTAACAAGGCCTAGGCATTCATTTCTCCTTTTTCCTACCCAACGACAAAATTATTAGGGTATATGGCCAAAAATTAAACCATAGGTCCTTTTGAGTAGTTAGAGGACCCACCCGGAGGGTGGGTCTGGGCTGAAAGTTGGTATATCACAGATGCTTTGTCCATTGAAAAATCAAAGCTGTTAGGGAGTACTTTGTTTCCTGCTGGCCTCCTGATTGCATAAGGAGTTTTCTCCATGACGACGGTTCCCAAATAAGTATTTACAGCTCTTCTGTCATAAAAGCCTGTACAAATGGATGATCTGGTTCCAGCATACATGTTTTCTCTCTTCCTTGGTTATTCCAGATGGGTTTGGGGTGGCTGGATCTGGACCTTAAGTGTTATGTAGAGTCCGAGAGCTTGCCTGGCAGAAGACTGGGAACTGAGTTGGGATTTTCCATCCTTTGTCCTGAGGTGGGTGGGCCCACAGAGACCTGCCAGCATGGGACAGTCCACGCATGGACTGAGCCTTTTGTTATGCCACGGGCTTGGCTTTAGGCACCATCTCCCCGATGGAGAGCCAAAACTGTGTCTTCCTCTGAACTTTCTTCTGGGTGGCCTATTTGCTATTACCACTTGGGTGTTGTGGTAGATTGAATAATGTCCCCCACAAAGTCCTGTCCAAGTCCTAACCCAGTCCTATGACTATGAATTTGTTTGTAAATGGGGCCTTTGAAGATTCTATTTAGATGGAGGCCCGATTGAATCAGGGTGGGCCTTTATCACTGACTGGTGTCCTTAAAATCAAAGGCAATGTGGACCTGGAAGCACAAGCACAGGAGGAGACAGAAAGACAGGTCACCATGTGACAGGCAGAGGTCGATTGCCAGCAAGCCACCGCCGGAATGCCGAAGACTTTGGAGAACATATGGCCTGCTGATACCTTGATTTTGGATTTTCAGCCTCCAAATGGTGAGCCAATAAATTCCTTTTCCATTGTTTAAGCCAAGCAGTTTGTGGTATTTTGTTATAGTAGCCCTGGCAAATTAAGGCAGATGCCTAATTGGATTTTCAAATTTACTAGGTTCAAAACAGAATCTTTAACTTTTCCTACTCCCAAACCTGTTTCTCTCCCAGTATCCCCCATTTCGGTAAAATAGACTGCCGTCTGTGTGTTACTTAGGAGTCCTTCTTGGTTCCTGCCTTTCCTTCATCCCCTACCATCTAATCCATCAGCTAATTCTGCTAGGTCTGTCTCCAAAATATTTCTTAAGCCTGTTTACTTTTCTCTGTTTCCCACTCTCTACTCCACTTCTATCTGTTAGCAGCCATGGTTATCTGTCACCCAAAGCATTAAGACTAGTGTGATGACGGGTGTGATGACAGAAATGATTTGATAAAATTTTTGATAAAACTTAATGTGCTTTTCTCTTTTCCCTAAATATATGTCCTCAGAGAGGGGATAAAAGAATGCACCAGAAAGAAGTATGTGTGTGGCTTCTGGCATTCAAAAATAGAGTTTTGCAGAAAGACAATAGGCTTGAAAACTAGTTTTTGTCAGGAGAGATAGGAGTTTATAAATGTCTTTAGTTCCCATTTAAGTAACAAAGACTAGGTTTGGAAGATTAGATCATAACTTTCTCCCATAACCTATAATCCACCATTAATACTTAGTGATAAGGCTGGAGTTCAGAAGATAGGGGCTATGATAATAAAGCCGGGGCCCTCCAGTCCAAATAGACCTTTGAAGGAAAAGACAGAGAAGGGAGATGGAGGCAGGAGAGGGAGATGGTTAGTTATGTATTCTGATCTTCCCTCAGGACTGTAGCCCAGAGAGAGTGAGGTCTGTTATACCCCTGAAGGGAAATAGGGCAGAGGGGCTCCCACCTTGCTTTTGGTCTGGGACATTGCAAAGAGGGGGCTCCTTGAGGGTCCTTCTGGGCCAGCCTGGTGGGTGACCACATGGAAATAAATTCAGAGATGTGGTCAGGCAGAGAAGGGTCTAGACTCAGCCACAGCCACTAATGACATCTGTACAGGCAAATGACAAGGGCCCACTGCTGGAGAGCCAGAGGAACCAGAGGACACTGCATGTTGTTGAGGACTTGACCCCCAAGTCCACAAGGCCATGCAAGCGGCTTTCCTCCCATACACCTTCCAGAGGCAGTTGTTGGTTCTGAAATGTACTCTAAAACTTTTTCATGCAAGAGTCTGATTTTTCTCTACAAGGACTATTTAAATTGGTCTAAATGTTCTCTCCCTGCCCCTTTTGTTTCCTGTAGTGGGTAGGAGCTAGTGAGTGAGAATAGACAAAGTGGATGTCTGATTTTTCTCCACACTTGAGTCCTGGGGTGAGTTAATTTGCAACTGTGCTGCACTGGTTGCTTCCTGCCCCCACCTTTGCCACTCCCACAGTACCTGCTCCACCCAGAAGGCAGTACAGTCTTTGGAAGTGTGAAAATCCGATCCTATCTTTTTCCTAAAACCTTATAAACACTTCCCATGGGGCACTGAATGAAATACAAGCACCTCATGGCATAGGGGTCCCACATGATCCAGGTCCTGTCTTCCTCTCTGCACTCATCCTCTACCTTGTCCTCTCAGTGCCAGCTGCAGTGGCCCATCTGTTCCTTGAACAAGCTGTGTTCTTCCCCATCTCGAGGCCTTTGCACTTGCTGTTTATATTGATGTCCTCCCTTTGCCCATCAGATCCGTTTCTACCCTTTTTCACCTTGTCCTGTGACCTGGGAGACTGACTGGATAAACTGCACTGATGGACAATCTTGCCTTCTGCCTTCCTGTTGGATTGGCCAATGGCAGGCACCACCAGGAGATCAGAGAGAGGGAGGGAGGAGATATTGATTCAGGGGATTTACTCCCTTAGCCCATTCCCTGCCAGGTCACCTGCGGTTGGCTGTCTCCCTTTACCAAAGGCCACAGCTCCTTCAGGGGCCTTCTCCAGGTCTTGGTAACCACTCCTCCCTTTGCCCCTGCAGGCCAGAGACTCATGCCTCCACCCCTCCAGCCATTGCCAGCCCTAGGGCATTGCACTATCTTTTGCTAGCTTCCATGAACCCTGCCTGCAGCTTGGTACATTGTCCCTTTTGAGCGTCCCTTTTGAGCTTATCTTCTGCTTCCTGCCAGACCTCAGCTGTCACATTGCTCCTTCTGCCCGCTCTTCTCTGGGCACTTTGCATCCTGGTTCCTTCTTCTCCTTAAGTCCCAGCTCAGATGTCCGCCCCTCAGGGAGGGAAGCCTTCTTTGACTACCCCATCTTCTCCCTGCCCACCCTCATGCCTGGTTTCCTGTCCTTGAGTCCTTGTCAAAGTATCATTAGGTTATCACAATTTGACACTGTCTTTTTGTCCTGTTCTGTTTTGTGTCATTTTGTTGTTTCTTACTTGTCTCTTCTAAAGGGACTGAAGGCCAGGAAGGGCAGGGACCTTGTCTGTTTTACTCTCCTCTCTGTCCCTAGAGCCAGAACAGCACTTATACATAGTAGAAATGTAATAACTCTTTCTTTAAGGGAATGAAGAGCTGATTTTTCTTGTGCTTGAGATGCCAAGCAGCAGGAGAAATATCACAGCAGGTCAGGAACTTGTCTCATTTCCTTGTACCTTTATTGCATCAAGGAGGTAACAGTACTTCTCAGGTACTATTTGTTAACTGACTCAATCATCAATACTTAGGAAGTAGAAAAGGAGATAGGAAATAATCATGTTTCAGAATAAGTCCCTTCTGCTTGTCTCATACCATCTACTCTCTCTGGCTCACACATCTGTCTCCGCTGCATCCAATCTCAGTGGGGGACGGGCACAGCTTTACATTTTCTGAAAATCTTGAGGCCATGGACTTGGGGATGGTGCTAAAAGAATGCCAAAAACTTCTTTCATGCCAGGAAATGAATAGTGTGCTTTGAGATGACTGTGTTGGAATGCTTGGGCTGCATGAAAGTATCTAGAAGAGTGCCTAGAAGAGTAGTTCTCAACATTATGTGAGTCCCTGTGGAACTTATTCAGCTTTCTGGCTGCAGCCCAGGCCTACTGAGTCATAAACTCCAAGGTGTAGGCTCTGTCCTTTTTAAAGTTCCACTGGTGCTTCTGGGGTGAAGCCAGGGGGAGAGCCACTGGACTGGCATAAAGAGGATGGGCTCTGCTTACTTCTAAAGATTCAGGGAGATAATTAGGTTGTTTTAAATTTCCTGAACCATTAGTACAAGGCTGTTGAGCTAAACACATTTTATATTTGAGTCAATAGGTATTTCCAATTATGTCTCCAGAATTATTTCTCAGTAGCAATTGAGGCCTCAAAAACTTGGCATTTGAAGGCTAGTGATTTTAGTTTATAAAGTAAGAAACTGAAATTCAGAAAGAACAAGAAACTTATTTGACCCTACTGGCACTGACACCACTATCCCGCTTCCTCCAAGTCTTATAACTTAACAATCCACTACATAAAGCTCTTTTCATTTTAAAATAAGACACCTGTCAAGATCTTAGAAGCAGTTTTCTTTGTTTTCTCTTTTTCCCTTTTAGTCTACCCTACTTTATTTCTGTAAAGAGCTGCCTCATCAGTGAGTTTGGCATTGCTGGATAGGTCCTGTCTGCAGAAGCCTTCTTCAGCTCTCTCTTTCTTTTTTCCTTTTCCTTTTCCTTTTTCTTTTTGTTGTTGTTGTTGCTTGTAAAGTAGCAGTAGTCTGTGAACCAAACTGATGTGTCCTGGTCAGATTCTAGTCCTTGTATGCACATTCAGGATTGCACGTATTTACAGTAATAGCACAGCTAAGTTCTATGGTATATAGCTTCCATTCTTGTTATGCTATGCATATTTGAAAAAGTCAACTTTATTTACATATAATTATTTACAACTTTATTTACATATAATGAACCAGACCCTTTAAAAATGCATAGTCATTGAGTTTTGACAAATGTGTGTACCCTTGTAACAACTACCACAATCAAGAAGCCAAACATTTCCATCACCCCAGAAAGTTCTCTGATACCCCACTGCAGTACCCGCCCCCTACACGGATGGCCCCAGGTGACTGCTGATCTGCTTTCTGTCCCTACATATAAGTTTGCATTTTCTAGAATTTCCTATAAATGGAATCATATAGTAGGGATGATTTTGTGTCCTATTTCTCTTACCCAGCATAATATTTTTGAGATATAAATATTTTTTTCACTTTGCTCTAGTCTTTTTTTCCTTTCCTAATCTTCCCAACACCACCACTCCTACCCCCTTAACCCAGATAAGTTAAGCTATAATATATATAATTTTCCATTACTTTATCAATATTTGTACAATTATACACATATACAAGAAAGTTTAGATGACTTATTCTGTAGGGATCATTCATCCTCCCAGGATACAGAGTAGGACAGCAAAGGGCAGATTTGGAGGAGCAAAAGTAGAATAACCACCAAAGGTAGGTAGGTCTTTGCCTTACAGATGAGAATACTGGGAAACTCAGAAGGAGCCTTTAAATAATCAATGGCAGAGCAAAGACTCAAACACAGCTCTCCTGATGCCAAATCCCATGTCCCATTTCCTTCTAAGAGAGTGTTTTGCTCCATAAACTTTAGAAGGGAATTTATGACCTGTAGAAAAGACATGGATATTAGTGATGATAATGGTGAAAATGATGATGGTGGTGGTGACGGTGGTTGTGGTTGTGATGGTGATGGTGATAATGATGGCGGTGATAGTGACCATGATGATAGTAATGGTGATGATGGTGTGGCAGTTTGGCATTGTTTATGAATTCCAAAAATAGATATTGGATTGTGTTTGTAAACTGGTCTGTACCTGGGTGTGATTAAATTATGATTAGGGCTTTGATTGGACCACATCAGTAGGACGTGAGTCCCCGCTCCCTTGGTAGGTCGGGACTCACAGAGAAAACTACACAGCAGAGAAGAGAGAGTTTTTGATTCTGGAGTTTTGAGCGAGAGCTCAGGAAGTAAGCATACAGAGGAGCAGAGCAGCTGAGCCAGGAGAGAATCGAACCCCCGGACAGAGACAGAGCCGTTTGCCTAAGTCTACAGCTGGTCTTGTGGAGAGAGCAAGGCAGCTGAGCCCAGAAATAAACAAGCCCTGGGAAGAGAGGGCTTGTTTACTCTTGGCAGACATTGGCAGCCATCCTGCCCCAACATGTGGCAACAGACTTTGGTGAGGGAAGTATCTTATGCTTTATGGCCTCGTAACTGTAAGCCTCTACCCCAAATAAAAGCCAACAGACTTTCTGGTACTTTGCATCAGCACCCCGTGGCTGACTAATACAATGGTGATGCTGTTGCTGCTGAGGTTATGATCATGATGGTGATGGTGGGTGTGGTATTGATGATTTGATGGTGGTGGTGATGGTGATGATGGTGATTATGATGGTAGTGAATATGAATATGAAGATGGTGATGATGAGGGTGACAGTGATAATGGTGATGGTAATGTTCTAAAGAACACTCAGATACAGGAAGAACTGAGGGGAATGGAAAATAGAACCCATCCTTTCTACAGTGCTTTCACCCCTTTTTCTTTATTTCATCTTCACAACAATATTATGAAATGCATATTATTATCATTCCCATTTTAGAAGAGGATTCTGGAGCCAAAGAGATTTCTCAACCATCATCAAGAGAAGCAGGTAATAAGCATTTATTCCACTCTTTATATCTCAGGTGTTTGTAAAAAATCAATCAAAGAGTGTTTTTGTTTTTTTTTTTAATTTATTTCTCCCCACCCCCTTGTTGTTTTTTTCACTTGCTGTATTTGTTCATCTTCCTTGTTTCTTTAGGAGACACCGGGAGCCAAACCTGGGACCTCTGATGTGGGAAGGAGGTGCCTAAACACTTGAGCCACCTCCGCTCCCTGCTTTGTTGTGTCTCTCGTTATGTTTTTTCCTCCCTGTGTCTTTTGTTGCGTCATCTCGTTGTGTCAGCTCTCCGCGCCTGCCCATCACATCAGCTCGCTGTCTTCTTTAGGAGGCACCAGGAACCTCTGTTCCCTGCTTTGTTGTGTCTCTCATTATGTTTTTTCTTCTTGTATCTCTTGTTGTGTCAGCTTGCTGCACCTGCCTGTTGTGCCAGCTTGCTGTCTTCTTTAGGAGACACTGGGATCCGAACCAGCAACCTCCCATGTGGTAGGTGGGAGCCCAGTCGCCTGAGCCATATCTGCTTCCCCAACAAGTATTTTAGTAGCATATATTAGGCATTCATTTAATTTGACAGAAATTACAATTTTTCCATGCTTAAAATAAAAGCATATTTCCTCTACACCAACTTATGGCTAAGCCTAATAGAAAGAATGAGTTAATCTGTATTTATTAACTTGGAAGGATTTCCATTTGTTGTTGTTAATGTTGTCCTTAGGTGGGGAAAGGGAGATACAGATAAATGTATATAGTATAGTTCATTTTCACCACACAAATGTTAGATATATTTCCCTGTGGCTTCAGTTTGGTTTGGCTAAGTTGCGTTAGTGTCAGGAGATCAGAGGGTGGGAGGAGAGAGAGGTCAAGGTGTTTATCTCTCCACCCTGGCTCTGTTCACTCCTTGCTGGGCTGTGGTCTTGACAGATGGGCAGCCTTCCCTTGTAGCTACAGCTTTAATGAGTTCCTGTAATAGTAGCCTTCCTCTTGCCTCTTAGACTTAGGGATGTGTGAGTGTGAAGCATCGGTAAGCCCCAGAGAATCTTGTTCTTAAAGCTAATGCATTCCTGTGTGTGTAGATGGGACCTTTTGATTAGATCACTTCAGTACAGCATGACCCAGGGAGGTTCTTAATCCTCTTATTGGAGTCCTATATAAATGGAGGAAGAAAAAGCTGCAGACCCAGAAAAGAAACTGCAGAAACAGAGAAGAACCCAGAAGCTGAAAGAGGTCCTAAGGGGAGGGGAGTGACAGCTGACGCTGCCCTTGTGCCCTGCCATGTGCCTGATTGCCCACAGCTGCAGCTTGAGAAGAAAGGATCTCCTGATGTCTTGATTTGGACACTTTCATGGCCTCAGAACTTTAAACTTTTAACCTAATAAATGCTATTGTAAAAGCCAACCCATTTCTGGTATATCACTCCCAGCAGCTTTTAGCAAACAGGATGATAACTGCTTCCTGCAGCTACCAGTTGCTGGTTGCTTTGCCATTCCTTCTTGGGTCCTTTAACCTGCCCATACCTCTTGTGCCCCGTATTATGCTCATGCTGCTCAGTCCCTAACCAACCTTTGATGCCCTGCTTTTTGATACAGGGCTGGGACTCTGCAAATTATGATAACCTTTGCCAGTGTTCCCTGTTCGGTCTGCCAATGAGGGGTGCTATAGAGCCTGCAAAGCTGGAGGAGGGAGATAGGACTTGTTCTTTCCTTTGCTTGCTCTTCCCCTTACAATTGCCTCAGCAACAGCCCGAGTTGGTTCCAGCCTCCAGCTTTTGTCTGGCATTCCCAGAACCATCCTCACTGTGCTCATTCACAAGTAACAGTATCAGCCTGGTAGCACTTCATCCTCAGAGGTCAGAGTCAGCTGCTTTTTTATAGTTAGTTTTCTGTGTTACCTCAGTGTCCCCTTTCACACACTCAGATCTCCATTGCTTTTTTTTTTTTTTTTAAGATTTATTTTAGTTATTTGTTCCCCCCATTCCCCCCCCCCCCCCGTTGTTTCTGCACTTGCTGTCTGCTCTCTGTGTGTTCTTCTGTGTCTGCTTGTCTTCTCTTTAGGTGGCACCAGGAACCGATCCTAGGACCTTCCGGAGTGGTAGAGAGGTACTCAATCTCTTGTGCCACCTCAGCTCCCTGGTCTGCTGCATCTCTTATTGTCTCTCCTCTGTGTCTCTTTTTGTTGCACCATCTTGCTGCCCCAACTCTCCGCGTGGGCCAGCTCTCTGTTCAGGACAGCTCGCCACATGGGCCAGCTTGCCTTTCACCAGGAGGTCCCAGGAATTGAACCCTGGACCTCCTATATGGTAGACAGGAGCACAATTGCTTGAGTCACATCCGTTTCCCTCCATTGCATTCTTTATGTTTACTTCTCTTTGTTAAAATAACTGGTGGTGTTTCTGTTTTCCTGACTGGACTCTGATTAAATACTTCTCTGAAAATAGTTCCTTCATTAAATAATTTATAATTAAATTATTTGAATGTGTTGGGACTCTGATGATACACTTTTATGGAATTATTGGGGGATCAAATGAAAACAAGTAAAATAAAAATAAAGGTGAAAGCCCTTTTAAAACCAAAAGTATATATTTTTATTAGTAGTGGTAGTATTTCAAATGAGGCCATATCCGAGCATCCCCTGTTTTATCCCTTGACATGCCAACATCCAGAGAAGAAGAATAACAAACACAAGAAAACAGCAGCCATCCCAGAGTTTCGACAGACCCTTTGTGGCTCTAAGCCTGATGGTCAGAAAGTAAAGCCAAGACTGGAATTCTGCCCCCCTTCCTAAGAGAGGATGTGGGAAATAAAATAAAAACCCCATATTCAGAATCACAAATTAATTAATGTGAGGAAGAAGCCAGGGTGTCTGTATCCTTAAGTGATATGGAGACTTAGGCTCCAGCCAAGATGAGGCTTGGATCCCAGACTCAGCCCCCAGCGATTCAGCGACACTTCAATATCCTGATTTAAAATGAAAAGTTGCTTTTCCAGGGTAGATGATGACTGGAAAATCCCCAACCACTGCCACCTCACAAATGCCAGAAACTTGTTGCAGCCCTAGCCCTGGTCAGAGGCTTCCCTGGCAGGGTGGAGCCCCTAACTTAGAGGAGCCCTCCTGTCTGGGAGAGTCAGATGGTCAAATGAGGCTCTAGCAGAGTCTTGCTCAGAGAGCTGTAAAGGGGCCAGGGGAACACAGGGCCTGGGGGAGAGGCAGGAAGTATTGTGGGCAAGACCAGTGAAGAGGGTTTGGATTCCTCGAATAAGGCTTGGGCTGGCTGTGCATCCCCGAGAAGCCTCACAATTAACTCCTGCCAGGAAGGACGGCCTCAGAACAGTGAGTCTGAGGGAGAAGATTGAAGGATTTCTTTAGCAGCTGTTAATTTTAAAAACCTGAAATCCAAGGGCAGGCTCTTCCTTCCTCCTAAAACTATATGGTTTGGTCTCTTTGTTTTTGGGTAGGACTAATTATGAGAAAAGAGCAAAAAATAAAGCTCATATCTGTGAGTTTGTGTGGTTAAATATTATGGGGCACAGACATGAGCTAACATAACAACCAAGAGCTCTATGAACTCTGAGAAATTATTTGCAGGCTTGTATGTGTCCATGGGGATTTGGAATAATTTTCTGGGGCTGGTAGCTGTCATCTTATTCTCAAAAGGGTCAGTGCTCCCTACCCATGTCTTCCACCCACCTCCAAGTTGAAAACAGCTATAGATTATGAGTCACTGGAGGGCAGGGACCATGACTTTCATCCTTGAATCCCCGCCAGCATTCTCCCCAGGGCTTTGCATGCAGTCTTTTAATAAGTATTTCCTATGCTGAACATACATAAGCAGGCTTCAACTTCTAGGAATCTGCAAAAAAATCCTTCCTTCCTGAGCTTTGGCTGTCAATTGGAGGACCATTCATGGATTTCTGCAACAGTTTCTTCTGTTTGTGGTCTTGAAATCAGAGAAGATTAAGCAGTAGTTTGGGAGGTTTTCCCACCAACACTCCATGCTTTTTTGTTTTTTCATTTTCATCACCTGAAAATGAAAAAAAACAAAAATATGATCTCTTTTCCTCTCTGCTACTCAACTAAGTTTTTATGGGGAATGATGATAACAATGTAAGGAAGGAATTTTATGATAAACACAGTCATGGTACTAGCACTGAGAGTTCCAGGTTATTAGAGGAAAATAGAATATTAGTGGTGTAGTGGGATATTGTCATTAAGATCATAGTAAAGGAACCCGACATAGTGTTGGAGGAGAGATAAGGAAGATAACTTTGGGGCCCTTACTTTAAGACAGAGTAATGGAAGTGAGTCAAAACATTACAGGAAGTGAAAGGACTATTTTTTTTTTTTTTTTTTTAAAGTTACTAAATTTTTTTTTTTTAAGATTTTATTTATTTATTCATTTATCCCCCCCTTGCTGCTTGTGCTCGCTGGGTCAGCTAACCACGCCGTGCGGGCGGGCCTGCCTTCACCAGGAAGCCCCGGGAACCGAACCCGGGGCCTCCCATATGGTAAACGGGAGCCCTACTGATTGAGCCACAGTCGCTTCCCTGAAAGGACTATTAATTTGATCATTATCCTATTCTTGGAATTAATTTCCTCATTTTAGTTATGACCACTGAGCTGCTAGAGATGTGAAGGTGGGAAAGAGGAGGAGAGAGTGGGCTTCTTGTTTCATTGCCTTTAAAATGCACACCTTTCACATTCCAACGTCTTTGGGGGCCAATTGATGGCATCAGCCAGGTGCGGTGGAGATGCAGTTGTTAATATTGTCAAAACGTGGTCGTAGTTGTTCATATTGTCATCACTTCATTTGAATTTAGTGCATTGTTGATAACTGCAGGTGTTGAGTTCAGATGAAATTTAAACAACCCTCCAAAAGATTACACTATGATTTTGCATTGAAATGAAAAATTATTGTGTGTACCAAAAGAAACAGAAATGGAGCAGCGGGACTTTAATTTGATATTAATGAAGCAGATATGCACAGTTGGAGATATGAATGCAATTCCATAGTTTGCACAAAGCAACAACCAAGGGCTTTCTTGAACCTCCGAGAGGAAGAACCATCCCACGAGTAGAAGAAACTGTTGCTGAGATCCATGCAAAGAGTGCCCACGCAAGCACAGCCGAGCAACGACGGTGGATCCATTTTGGTGGATGAAAGAAATGCCAGAGCGGCGAGGGTTTGTTTGACTGTGGAGGACTGTGATTAAGGTATTGTGTCACAGTCTCATGGACAATGTTTGTTCTTTCTTAGTAATACATAAAGTAAGGTGTACCTGAGAATCAATGATATCTTAGATTCAGTGGAAAATGTGCAAATGAAGGCTTAAGACGTTCAGGAACCGCTGCCATTTTCACAGGGAAAGGAAAGCAGACCCGGTGCCTTCCTTGCTGGCGGGCTGCTTCTTAGGAGATTTGGTATTGAGTTAGCAGATACCTTCCTGTCTTGACCAGGCACTGTGAGAGGAGGGGCACCCTGTGCTTCTTTTAGAGATTTAAACCAGGAGCTTATGATGCTATTTTGTACCAATGACTGGACAAACAGGAGAGAGAACTAGTCTGAAGATTATGGTGGAAGGGGAAAAAAAAAATCTTCCTCTTAAACAGAAGAGCTTGAGATGGACAAAGGATTTGGAAAAAAAAAAAGTCTAGTTCTTTATTTTTAAAAGTTTGTATTTTTGGGGTGCTTCTTATAAAACAGCAGAAATGAAACCTAAATTTTTAAAAAGTCTAGCAGTTTCATGTCCCACAACAACATAAAATGTTTTTTTAAAGTAAATTCAACTAGTAAATATTTAATTGTCTTAAAGATTATGCTTTTAAATTTACCAAGCATGATTATTTCATGAGTGGAGTAAATTCTACATGATCAATTATTAATGTCCCTAAAATAACAAAATTACTTCAGATTAATCAAAGCACCAGAAAGTTAAATTTTGCATATATCAACATTTCTGCCAAATTTCTATTAATTAACAAAACATGAGTAAAAAGAATGCACATAAACTTGTTTCCTTATCCACCTCAACCTGTCCTCACCTTGGCTTTCCTCAGACATGAATAAAAAATTCTAGACATTTCAGGTTCTTTATTTTCCATAGAATTTATGGTAGCTCTTAATCTGGGGCTCTTGGGCTGCATTCCTGGGATGGGCTTCTGAAATTGTATTATGTGTTTTTTTTGTGTTTTTGGGAAGAGGGATTTTGGATATTACCAATTTCTCAACAGTGTCCATTTTTTAAAGAATCAAAGGGTCTGTGAATCACTGGTCTTGTGAAGGGGACACCTCCATCCTACGTCATCAGAGTTTTGGTTTGTGTCCTAGCTCTAGACCTCTTGCAGACTATGGTCACTTCTTTTTGGATGTTTTGTCTTAGCAGGGGTCTGGGGCTAGACCCTGTGGCACCTGAGAGGAAACTCACAAGGCACCTGGGCTTTCTGATCCTGTCTTTGTTCTGGGATTTGATCACCAAAAAGTCCCTGTTCTTCCTCAGAATAAACAAAGAAAAGCCACTGCATTCCTGTGCCAGCCATGTTCAATCTGGCACTTTGAACTTTGTTTTTAAGTGACAAAAACCAAGTCCCAATCCTTTATTTTTCCTCTCACTCTGGCAGGATCAGAGATACCCCCACTGTGATAAGGAGGAGCAGGAAGAGGGCTGAAGGGGCGTGCTGTCCAGGCCTCTTGCCACTGGTGATGACATACTTTAATTTGAAAATTTAAAAAAGCCAGGTTTAACGGATCCTTATTTAACGGACCCTCTACCTCACAGGTCTGGCCTGGCCTGGCCTCAATTGATACTCAGCCTCTAAAAGTTCTAGATGACTTGAGAGATCAGAATGTCTCAGACTTTAGCAAGCATCAGAATTTGTGGGAGAGCTTGTTAAAATCCCAATTCCTTAATCACTTCTAGAGATTCTGATTCAGTAGGTCTGGGATGGAGTCCTGGAATTTGCCTTTTTAAAAAAACAAACATCAGGTGATTTTTTTGAGAAACCCCCTGCTCTGAGGGGCTGTAGTAAAGAGTTTTGTTATTCCAAGTTTGAGAGTTTGGATGAAGAGAGGGACAGCTGGGCCGTCAAATATTCTGTCCCTCACAAGTTCATTCTTACAGTTCTGCTTGAGGGATGTTCAAGTGGGATGGCTGGACTGGGGGTCCCGGGGCTGGTTTCTGTTTCCTCATAGACTGTGATACCGGGGCCACGGCTCCCTGTGTCTCGGCAGCTGGGAGGCTGCAACAAATTCTCCAGAGTCTTTAAACTCTCCCTCTGCCACCTTTCTAAGTGTAGAAGGCAGGCAGAGAGATGCTGCAATGCTTGATAATCATTTGACCACATTGAAATTTTCAAAGGGAGCTCTTGCCGGTGCTTAAAACTGAAATTCCTGAACATTTCAAGCTTGGAGGATTCTATGAATCTAGCATGGAATATCCATTCTACTCCTCCAGTGCACCCTTTCTCCATTTTAAGCTTAAAAAAAATCAAAATCCAGGCCCACACCAATTGTAATTATTACTTGAAGCCATAGGAGTGGGAAGGGACACTATGTAGAGTTGAGGTGATGGGCTGGTTGTGGGTGAGCCATCCTGCTCCTGGTGTCTGTGTGGTCATTGAGCCAGTGCCTTCCCTTCACCCAAAGAGGGACCCCATCTCTGTGCACCTGGGTGAGGATGCTCTCTGCTACCCCAGGGGATAAACCTAAAGAAGGCGTCTGGGAGAGCCCAGAGGACACTTACATATTCAGTTGTCCATTTTAAGCATCTTTAAAATATTTTACAAAGAAAATGCCCTTCCCTGGCTTAGTGCCACTTCTATCCATTCTGATTGGAAAAGTGAGCCTGCCAGCACTTCCCTTGTTCTTCCTTTCCTCTCCCTGGTGTGGTTGTCCCCTCACCTGTCCCATCCATGTCAGTGTTGTGGATGGAGAGCAGAGGGCACTGCACAGTCTTTAGGCAGTTCTGTGTGATTCCAGGATCTGTTTTGTTTTGTTTTTAACCATCTTTCAAAACCAGCAGGTGTTTGGAAGTTAAAGAACAAAATTAAATTCTCACCAATGGTTGCTGTTACAGTTAAATCAATAAAGATCTTGAGTATCAAAAAAAAAAAAAAAAAAAAAATGGTGCTAGTGTTCCTATATGAAAGAAGATTGGGACATCAATCTGGTTTTAAGAGGGTAAGGAAAAGGAGGAAGTTAGAACTTGTCTTGAAGCTGATATTGCATTGTAAAATGTTGTGTATCCTTTCACATTATCTGTTTATTTGAGATGGATGGTGAGAAGAAGAGCTGGTAGGGATTATTGGGTGGTCAAAGACCGCTTTTCACTATATAACAGCAATCCATGGTTTGTTACCACCACTGGAGAGAAAGCAAATTATTATATAACTCAATGCATTAATCTATCAAAATATTGATTAATTAAAGAAAGTTGTGGTAAGTGCTAGGAAGTAGACGGCACTGTGGGAGCTTATAAAATGGTCACCTAGTCTGGAGTAGGGAGAGAAAGATTTTTTAAATAAATAACTTTTAAACTGAATCTAGATAGAAGAGATAAGAATGGGTGTGGAATGAGTGGTGTATTGAGGTCCTGGAGATTGGCTGAGAAGCAGGACAAGGAGATTAGAGAGAAGCAGGTTAAGATCCTACAGGATCTGAAGGATTTTTTTCATTCTGCTTTTTGGTATGTGACCTTGAATAAGCGTCTTAGTTTCGTACCTGCTAAAAATATACCATACAATGGGTTGGCTTAAACAATGGGAATTTATTGGTGATATTGAGGCTAGGAGAAGTCCAAAATTGTGGCGTCAGCCTGGTGATGCTGTCTCCCCAAAGAATGTGGTGTTCTGTAGCTGGCTGCTGGTGATCCTTGGCCCTTGGTTCTCCTGTCCCATGGCAGTGCACATGAGATTTGTTTTTTCTTACATAACAAGAAATCTGAAAGCTCAAAGTTGTTGGCTTGGTTCAGCAGCAAGCTGAATGATGTCATCAAAGACCAGCTTCCCTGGGCCTTTTCTTCCCACAACTCTAGCATGTGGCCTTTTATCCTCATGCTTGTGGCCTTACTGTCACAAGATGCCCACTCCAGCACCAGACCTCATTTCTACTCTGTTAATTGCGTCCAAGAAAGGGACTCGCGAGGAGGGCAAGTGAAAAAACACACGAGGAGGAGAAGTATAATGGTCCATACTGGGCTGCAGCCGTGCGGCAGAAAATCATCAGCCTTCTGGCTACCTGTTGGTTTTTATTAGCACAGATGATCTCATTTTTTGGCATGTAACAGTGAGGGTAACATATTGATATAATGGTGAGAATAACATGTTGACTGTACTATGTTATTATTCCTCAAATGTTCTCGACCCCAGGATTGTTTAGAGAACATTTGTTGTAAGCTAGTTCTATCAACTACTTTTGGACACAGGCCCAAGGATAACGTGGGAACTGTGGCCACCTCTCTGGTGCCAGTAGCCAGCTACCTGCAGCTGGCTGGGGCTGAGGCCATCACCCGAATTAACCATCCTCACATGCTGTCAAGCAGAACAGGGAAAGATGATGCATCCTTGTCTGCCCCACTCTGGCAAGAAAGCAGAAGTCCCAGTGGACTTCACTAAGATGTCGCTGATTAGAACTGTCAGGTAGCTACTCGTAGTTGCAAGGGAGACTGGGAAAATATTTCGTTTTAAAGATACTTTGGAAGTTTGTAAAGTGGCAAGTAGCAAGGGAGGAGGGTTTGGATATGACTGTAGAATTAGTCAATGGGCAGTATGTACCACAGTGACTTTGGACAATTTATGTAGATTTGGGGCCTCAGTTTTCTAGGCTATAAAATGAGGTGGTTTAGCTGGAGTCCAGTTGATCTCTGGGGTTCCCTTGGTTCGAAAGTGGGGCTTCTCAAACTTTAATGTGAATACAAACCACCTGGGATCTTGTTAAAATGCAGATGGACCCAGTCTGAGAGTTTGCACTTCTCACCAGTTCCCAGGTGATGGTGGTGCTGCTGGACCGCACCTTAATTTGCAAGGTTCTAAAGTTCTGTGAGTCCTTATGTCTTTTTGCTTTTCTCAGTAGACTGCCAGTTAAAGGCAAAGGTCTTACAAAATCCTCCATTTCCTAGAATGACTTTGAATTCACAGAAACTTTCCTTCCATCAACAAGTATGTATATTCCTACTATTTTTGAGCATTTCTGGATATAGAAGAAGTAAAAGAAGCTAGATCCTCAGGTTTCAGATGATAAGTAGTTGGGAAGAGGGTAGTAAGGAAAGAGGAAGAACTTTTCTAATTTAATTCTCACAACAACCCTATATGACCACTGTGTTTTTTTTCATCCTACAAATGAGGAATTTGAGAAACTAAGACTCAGCAAGGTTAAATTACTTTCTTAAGGTCATACAGCTGGTAGATGACAGGGTTTGGATTCTAGTCATGGTCTCTGATTTCCAAGTCCCTGCTTTTCCCACTCACTTTGCTGACTCTTGAGGAGGCCAACATGTGAGAAATGAGGAAGAATGCAAGACAGTTCTCAACTGAGTGATAATTACCTTGGCAGGAATCTGCCTATGCTGGCTAGTCTCCATTTGCCCTCCAGATCCATTCCCCACCCTTCTTGCATCCCCTGGGAGGCTGCCTTCAATCTGGTTTCTGACCTCTAGTTGCCTTTGGCCAATGAGAATCACCTGCACTTGTGGAGTGGGGGCTGGTTATTCACCCTTTCGCCCTGGTTGCGGTGACTGCATTCCTGTATGTAAGGCCACAGCTAGTTTCACGTGCCCTTTCCTTTGGCTCTCACTGGTTCCTATAATTGCTTCCTCCCTTGCCTCTTCAGGCCTGTGGTGACAACAGCTTCCCGTGTTGTTGGTCCCTTGATGCTCGCCATCCCTTGTCATTCACTTACCCCTGCCTCACCTGTGTAAATAGTCTTGTCAGTTGCCCTTTTCAGGTGCTGCTTATTTCCTGATGAGACCGAGATTGGTACAGCAACTCGTTTCCTATAAGCCTTCAGGGACTGACAGATACTGTTGAATGCTATAGAAATTATGAGGAGGAGATTTGGGAGGCTGCTAACACCTTATGGAGAAGGTGGGGCTTCAACCGGACCTTGAAAAGTGGGGAGGATTTGCACAAAGGAGAGCAGCCCCTGTGAGAGGAGCCTCAGGAAAAGGTAAGAATTAGAGAGGTCTGGGGATCTGCCTCATTCTGGGAACCGACAGTAAAATAGGTCACCTAGGGAAAAATCAAATAGGTGTAGGTTATTGGGCATATAATGCTCACATTTATTAAGGGCTAGGAGTCAGGTACTGTCTTAAGTGCTTTACCTGAACTAACTCATCTCATCCTCAACAGCCCTATGAGTATCCTCATTTTAAAAAGGAGGAGAAATTGAGGTGCAGAGAAATTAAGAACTAGCCTCAGTCACCCAGCTAGTGGGTGGTGAGGCCAGGATTCCATCCTTGTGGTCTGGCTCCAAAGCCTGCCCTCTGACCACTACGTGTGCTGGAGCACAGACTTCGGGATGTCACTGCTTTGAAATCGAGGAAATATGTAGAAGGTGGTGTTTAGGAGAGAGGAACCTGCATATGCAGGGTAGAAGGTGTTCCAGGAAGAGGAGGGGTATCTGCTGCCCTTACAGCAGAGTGTTCAGTATCCTCCACCTCTTACTAAATTTGTTGAGTAAATATGCCTGTAGCAGTTTGGTATTACTTATGAATTCCAAAATAGATATTGGATTCTGTTTGTGAACTGGTCTTACCTCTGGGCATATATTAGATTGGATTGGATTCAGAGGTTTCACTTCTTATTGATTAAATAATGATTAAGGTTTTTGATTGGGCCACGTCAGTAGGACGTTGAGTCCCCACCCCTTGATGGGCAGGGACTCACGGTAAAACGACACAGCAGGGGAGTTAGTAGGAGTTTTAATGTTGGCACCCTGGGAAGTAAATACACAGAGAAGCAGATACTTAAGAGAGAAGGCTCTGTTAGACACGGCAGAGTCCCCAGGAAGAGAGACTAGCCGTTTGCCTGATAGTTCACAGCTGGCCTTGTGGAGAGAAACCAGCCCTAGGAGAGAGATGAGACTTATCCCAGCCTACAGCTGATATTGGAAGAAGCTGGGACCACGGATACTTAAGAGGAAGAGGAAGCCTGAGCCCTCACAGATGTCGGCAGCCATCTTGTTCCAACACGTGACAACTGACTTTGGTGAGGGAAGTAACTTACACTTTATGGCCTGGTAACTGTAAACTTCTGCCCCAAATAAATACTCTTTATAAAAGCTAACAGATTTCTGGTATTTTCTATCAGCACCCTGCTGGACGACTAATACAGCGCCCTGTGAGTCAATCGGATCAGCTTATGGTTTTCATCCTGCCCTTTTCTGGTTGGGATGTTGGAAGGCCTCTCTTTCCTTTCATATGCCCAATTCAGAATTCATGTTCATTGTCTGTAGTAGCAGGGAAATGGGCCTGGGGTCAGGGTCACTGGCCAACCATGCCAATCACCCATGTGACTGGTGGAGGGGCTTGAGAAGTGGATGCCCCTGTGCTGGCAGAACATCTGCATCCTGTATGGGGGCTTACGAGACAGCCCATTAGGTGGTAGCATAATTGTTTTTGTTTTTAATCTTCCCAGAGCCTAACTTGTTCTCCTATTTTCCGTGTTGAAATGTAGATTTAACCTGACACTAATTTTCCTCACCTACTTTATCCCTAAGTTGAAAGCACCTGAAAAAGAGGCTAACCCAAAGTTGATTCTGAAGTTTCTCTCTTAATCTATCTACATTTCTTCCATTAAAAAAAATCTTACTGTGATATATACCTCATAAAATTTGCCATTTTAACCATTAAGTATGCAATTCAGTGGCATTAGTTACATTTACCATGTTGTTACCTTCACCACCATCCATTACTAAAAGATTTTCATCACCCAAAACAGAAACTCTGTACCCATTAAGCAATAACTCTCCATTTTCCCCACTCCCCATAACTCAAATCTACTTTGTCTCTCCTTCCTTCCATTTTAACTTTCATGAAATGGAAATAAGGGTAGAGATAAAAGGGGGTTATTTATTTTAGTTTTTTTACTGTGAAAAATTGAAAACATGCATAAAAGTAAAGGGATAATGAAATGTATCTTCATTATTTAGATTTAACAAAAATGTTCAACAGCAAGAATATTTTCTTAACACAATGCCGTTATTGCACCTAACAGAATTAACAGCTCCTTAATAGCAACTCATACCCACACCGTAGTCAAATATTTCCAAGTCTTGGCACAGTCTTTCTACAATTGGCTTTTTAAATCAAGATCCAAACATGGTGAGGAGTACAGGAGAAAGAAAACCAACTATTTCAGGCCGTTTACAGTTCTTGGAGGAGAGTTTAGGAGTTTCTTTGCCTTTTGCGCAATGACTCAGCTTTGCTGATAAAGTGCAATAAAATTTGTGGGTCTGACTGTTTGAAAACAATTCCAAATGCCCATGACATTTAGCAATGCCTGCTGTGGCATAATGTGAATCCTGGGCGCTTCTGAGGCTGTGTCTGGAAGACGCTTGGCTAGAGAGGGAGACCAGCTGAGAGCTGACCCTGGGCTTTTCAGTGATGTTTTGTTGTTTGTTCTTGTTCTTCCCTGATTTTTAGAGTTCACACATTGGTACAATAAAAAAAAAAAAAAAAAAAAAATGATATCCTACATAGGATTATTGATAATTTAAAAAAATTTTTGCCAAGTGAGGATATTAAAAAATACCTCTGATTATCATTATTTCATAAAAGAAAGGACAATTTAATACCAAAAGGGTAGGAATATCAAAATTTCAGAATAAAGGGGAATCTTTCCCAGAAAATGATAGTTGGCCACCTTATGTTGATACATACATCTATGGTTGCAGCTTGCTCATTTTGCCATGGACTGGTGAGTCAGTTTATTTGGGAAGCATTCCTCTATCCCAAATTGCTTGGATGGTAAAACTTGTGAAGTGATTAAAAAAAAAAACAAAACATTCTTTTTTGAGTCATCGAGTAGGAGGTGGGACATTAGTAAAAGTTGAAAATGAAGTTAACTTGTGATGTAGGGATAGGCCCAGGAGAGAGATGCTACTTTTTGAAATATGATTTGACGAATGTCAGGAGGAGGTATAAATATTTCCATATTCTCCATAGCGCTGGCAATGGATTAGGGATATCAAGAATTCATTATTCTCAATCTCATTAGACTTCTGACTAAACCTCCTCTTTTCTTTCAAAGATTTGTTGACCTTGCTCACATTTTCCAAGCCCACATTCCTATCCTTGTCCTTTGTCCCACACCTGTTATCTGTTGTGTGAGATTACAGCTCTTTTATGCATTCCTGGAGCCTTCTCCCATAGCTTAACACCAAAGCTAAGCCAGTCACCCCATCTTTGCATCTTTAGCCTGCATTGCTCTGCTGAGCTTAAGACCAATACATCCAGTTGTCCGTTCAACATTTGTGTGTCTCGACGGAATTCTCTGCTGCTTCTATCTGGCTCCTCCTCCTCTCTTCCTCACTACACAAAATGGGGAAGTTGCTCATCCCAAAAACCTGGGAGTTCTACCTGACACATCCATCACACCCCAAATTCACCCCTCTACCTATTCCAGAAGACTACACTTCCACATATATCTTTGATCTGTCCATTTTACATCATTGCTGCTGCTACCACCCCTGTCCAGGTCACTGCTCCCTCTTGCCTGGGCTATTGCAACAACTCCTCTTAATTCCCTATTTCCACTTTAACCCCTACTAATCCATTCTTCACACAGTAGCCATCTGACATCTTAAGATGGAAAATGTGTCACACAAACTCTGTTCAAAATGAAGGGCTTCTTACTGCATTTGGGATAAAATAAAATAAAAATTCCTTAACAGGGGCATAAGGCCCACATGATCTGCCCAACTCTTTACTATTATCTCAAGCTACTTTCCTTTTTATTTACCACACCTTTTCATTTACCATTTTTATTCTTTTTTTCCTCTTTTTTGCCTCTCTCTCCTCCTAATACACACTTTTTAAAGTAAGGGGAATACCATGATGTGGCTCTAGCCCAGCCCCTGCAGACACGACCATGGGGCCTGCTGTGAAAACCACTGTAGAATCGAGAGCAGGAACTGTCCTAGTGGTAATCCAGGCATGGTAGTGGGCTCGCGGGAAACCCCGGTCTGTTGTGCTGATGCCTGGTCTGTTTGTTTTGAAATCACCTTGACTTATCTTCCTCTATAAAGGGACTCCTCTAAGGCCAGGGAGGTCCTCACGGACTCTTTGTCAGAGAACTAAAAAATGCAAACCCTATATATGACACATGCTGGACTTTGATTTCCTTGAATACTCCAAGCTCTTTTCTGCTTCAGTGTAGGCAACAGTTGGTGTTTCCTCTGCTTAGAAAATCCGTCCTGCCCTCCCCGCTCTCTGCCTGTCCTTCCTCTAGTCTGTAAGTTCCCTGAGGACAGAAACTTGACTGATCTGCTCATTAATATATAGTCAATATCTAGCTCTGTCTCTGGCAGAGAGTAGTTTGATAAATCTTTGTCAAGTCAGTGAATGGTGATTCCAATTAATAGCAATTTCCTCCATCCCTAAAAAAGGACAGAAAGGAGTCTGAATATATTTTTAAAAGATTAAAGGCCATATTTTTGCTAGATCAGCCAAATTGATATTGGGTCTTGGGTATTTAGGCCAGTATTTACCTTTTTAGTTGGAATAATTGACCTTTCTGTGAATAAAATAAATCGTATTTTAACTGGGTGCTAGGATCAACTCCATTTTATCTGCATCACCAAAATTCCCAAGGTTCCTGTAAAATTACTGTAAAAGGTGAGCCCTCTGTCTTAATAAAATGTTAAATATGTACATTTCTGAAGGACAAGACCTATAATATGTTTGTTTAAAAAAAAACCAAAAATCTAAGTGCCTTATTAGAGCTGGCTATTGAAAAGGCTAAAATCAAATACACTTAAAATGGCCCCATAACTTAAACCTACATGTTTATTACAGTTTTAAAAGAGAATACTTAACAAATTTTTAGAACCATTTACTATAATAGTTTTCAATAAATTATATAATTTCAAGTTTTATTTTATTTAACAGAAATGGAATGTTTTCTGAGAACTGTTAAGCCCATGTCGAGCACTTACTTTTTGCATTCCCTTTGAATGCATTGTGGTTCACCTTTAGCATCATATCTTAATAGCAATTATCTTTACTTTCCAGTTGAGCTACATGCTAACTTAGTCTCTACTTATTCTGTGGATATGATTTATCTCCTCAACTATGCTATAAGCTTTGGGTCCATGTGGGTTCTAAGTTATATAGCAGTATCAAAAGTCAGAATCTCAGTGGCTTTATTTCCTTCTTATCCGGCCTGTCTAATGTGGGTCAGCAGGGGGACTCTGATCATTGTGTTCTCTCAACCATCCAGGCTACTGAAGGCTTCCTTCATCTTGACACCTGCTCCCTTGATCGAAATAACAGAGGGCAGCATGACTATCCACACAACTGGATTTTCAGGCTGCTTTTGGGATGTAATACATATCATTCCACATGCATTTCATTGGCTAAAGCAAGTCACTTAGCCACCTCTAACTTCAAGTGGAGTGGGAATGTGCAATCCTGCCATGTGCCAGGAACATTTGATGAACTCACACACAGGCCCCATATGAGTACTATTCAATTCCAGGCTCATGGTGGGAATTCTGTAATACAGGTTTGAATGAAGTTTGGAAACACCTTAGGGAATATATATGGCCTAAAGGTAAACAAGAAAGCATTGCTGGTTGAAAATGAAGGAAGTATAGCTACAGTGTACAACTATACAGTTCTCACTTTCCTGGTTTCATCTTCCTTCTAAAATCTGGAAGAGAAAGTCTTTGAGAATATTTCAAAATAAAGGGCTCGTTTGAATACCTGCTTTTATATAGTAAGTAGTTTTGCAGTGACTAATGGTCTGGTCTTCCATCCTGACCTAGCCAACATTTCTGCCAATGATTTAAATGACTGCAGATGTTGACGCATCGGAAATATTTGCAAATGATATGAACCCAGGAGAGGAGTGAATAATATGGATGATGGAATTAAGATCTAAAGCTGGAATCATGGGCTAAATCTAAGGAATAAATTGGTGATGTTTGGGTTTAAAGATCAGCTGCATAACTGCATGATGGCAGAGCTTTGAACAACAGCATGTGAAAAATCTCCTCAGCTTTCTTTTTTTTTTCCTTAAAGATTTATTTATTTATTTATTTATTTATTTACTTCTCCCCCACTTCATTGTTTTGAGTGCACTGTCTGCTTTCTGTGTGGTGTTCTGTGTCTGTTTGTCTTCTCTTTATGAGATACTGGGAACCAATCTGGGACCTTCAGGAGTGGGAGAGAGGAGCTCAATCTCTTGTACCACCCCAGCTCCCTGGTCTGCTGTGTCTCTTACTGTATCTTTTCTGTGTTTCTTTTTATTGGGTCATCTTGTTGTACCACCTCTCCACTTGGGCCAGCTCTCCACTTGGGCCATCTCTCTGCGCAGGCCAGCTTGCTTTTCACCAAGAGGCCCCAGGAATCGAACTCTGTACCTCCTATATGGTAGACAGGAGCCCAATTGCTTGAGCCACATCTGCTTCCCATCCTCAGCTTTCTATTGCTATGAATTGTACTGTTCAATAATGGGATGTGGCTGTCAAATGAGCTAATGATATGTCAGTTTGTCTGCATGAGAACAGGACACCCAGGATAGTGGAGGGGCTTAAGGACTGCTCTGGCGGTGAGTGGAGGCTTGAGCTCAGTTTGAGGTGTCACCATTTGAGGGACTTTGACAGATGAGTCTACCTGGAGGAGAATAATGGGGTTGCCAATGGTACAAGAACATCTGAGAAGTAGTTGAAGGAGCTGGGTGTACTTAATCTAGAGAGAAGAGACTGGATTTGGCCTGTGTGGGATGGAGAGGAGCAGTCTTCAAATATTCATAGGGCTACCAGATAGAAGAGGGAATAAGCTTTGTTTTGCTGCAGAAGACAGAACAAGGATAAGTTACAGAAACACTAATTTTTTTTTTCTGAAATACAATTTATGCCACAAGATCAAGTCTTTCAAGCAAAAAAGAACTTACGTTATTAGAATATGTTCTGTGGGTAAATCTCTAACTTAAGGTAGAAACATGGAAGGTACAATGGTACAACATCAAAATACTTTCCAAAAATAATCATTACTCATTTTTAAAAAATGGACAAAACTAAACTTGATTGTCTAAGAATGCACATTTGAATGATAAAACTATAAAGAAATGCCAGGAAGTAATGACTACAACAGTTAAGTGATAGGTTTTTAAGGGGAAGGAGGGAAGTTTGTAATTGGGAGGTGCTTTTGGGGTGGCTAACAAAGTTCTATTTCTTGACTTGGGTGATGATGACAAGAATATTTACCATATAATAATTCATGAAGCTGTATATTTATTTCATGTAGTTTTGTCTTTTTAAAAGTAAACAACAAAGAGATTAAATTTTAAAAAGCATTATTGTCCCTCAAAACAAAGCACATTTCAACCAGGTATATTAGTAAACTATGATCTGAAAATAACATTGATCTGTACAAATGCATACAAGGACAAAGAAGTGTAAAAGTACTAAAGCTATTCAAATAAAAATATAATCTTCAGAGCAAATTGTTAGAGCTGGAGCTGAGGCCACTGGCTGGCCAATGAACTCTCAAGTGTAGGTAGTATGCTACATGATGGACAAATTTTTCGCTAATACCACAAGAGTCTCTGACCCAATGAGTGGAGCTTGATAGTAATCCTTGATACAAGTATAATTTTAACGTATAAGGGAACCTTGGGGAAAGATTAAAATGTTTGAAAAGTGAAAAAAAAAAAAAAATATATATATATATATATATAATCTACTTTAGCAAGGCATCAAAAGAAACTTAAATCACATTCAGTATACCAGTTTAAGAAGGTAAGAGCGTAGAAACACTAATTTTGATGAATGATGAGGAAAGGAAGAATTCTGTGAAAGTTAAAGGATCTCCCTCTGAAAGAGTTCAATTTTCTTGTAGGACATTTTCCAGCAGAAGCCAGGAAGCCTCCTGTAGGTTATGTCATAGAGGGGATTTATTTCATCCAAGGAATAGGGTGACCAACTTTTCTGGTTTGCCCGGGACTCAGGGGTTTTCCAAGACTTTGGACTTTCAGTGCTAAAACTGGAAAAATACCAGGCAAATCAGGGCAATTTGGATACCCTACCAAAGAGGATTCCCCCTAATGTCATCTAAAGTCTCTTCCTACTTAAAGATTCTCAGATATGTTGATTTTCCCCCAGAAAAAATACTCAGGCAAAAAAAAAAAAAATGATTCTTATACAGTATTTTTGGTTTCGAATCCCATGCATACATTGATCATGAAGGACTTTTTCATGCTTTCTGAGCAATTGTTCCACTTTTGTATTTAAGATTTAATCATTGATGGTAGACTCATGTCCTACAATTGTCTCCCATAATTGAGGGAACCTTTCTCTGCAAGTCCAAAGTCATTCATTTCATAAATGAGCATTTTAGAAATCAAGAACTACACCTTTCTTAAGAAATCACAATGGATACTTTCTTGATTGAACTGCTGTTATTAGATAAAACATTAAGGAGGTGAATAGCACTACAAGAAGTTAAATGTTTCCTTCATAATGAAATTGCATTTATATTATGAACAATGAAAGAGCTATTTGTGTTCAACACATCCTTGCAAAAATTTTGTTCTCTTAATCATTTAGTTGTTTTTGTGATTCTGGAATAAACTCAAGTCAAACTGCAACCTTGCAGATTTGATCATTCTCTGGGGTTCAATGTGTGTACATTTAAGAACAAACATAAAGAGGTTTTGTTGATTTCTCCTGGCATTCTCCTTGGTGATGCCACCTGCCCTTCTAACTTGTTCAACTTCATTAAAACCATAAGAGGTAATCATGAGGTCTGCCATCATCCCTCAGCCTTTTCTCTTGCATTACACTTGATAAAGCTATGTCAATACAACCCTTTGAGAAGAGAAAAGCCACTCATGAATGACATGAGTCATGAATGTAGGTGACAAAGAGAAGGAGTCATTTCAAGTTTCTGCCTTTGCACCCAATCCCAAGAATAGAAATACATGGAGGTGAGAGAATCGTGGGAAGACTCTTGATGTGGCCTTAGGAGAATGACAATTTTAGTAGTTCTGACATGGAGGAGAATAGTGGGAACCAGTTGCTCATTCAAATCCACTTAACCACATACTCCTTCCTACTTTGTTTGGCATCATGCCCTCTGGAAATTTTCCTCAGATCATGCACCTGGAACATCTTTTGCCTCTCCAACAGAAATCATCCTCTGTGAACCTGTGCTCCTCACTGTAGTCTTTGGTAATAGACTTACTATATGGCCTTTATTATAAATACAGTCAATAGTGGTGAGTATGTCTTGGGACACTTTCACCTTTGTCATCCATGCAAGAGAGGTATACAACTGGCTGAGACCAGCTTCCTGATTGTATCCCTGTATATTGTGACTATGATACTTGAAATTCTAGTTGGAAACAAAATATTAGTAATGCAATATAAAAGGGCAGTGATGTACACCCCAGAAGGCCCATGAAAAAGAGATGCAATTTGCTACTAGAATGTGCAAACATCTGCCCTCCCTGCCTCCCCGCAGAGTCTCACTAGTCTATTCTTGCAAATATCATCTAGAAATGCCAAGCCGAACACAACGAATTCTGTGCTTTTCCTGTACAGATTTCATATTGATTTTTAAAGGAAGTTAGGGCTATGAGTATTTTCAGTGGATACTATGCTTTTCATCCAGAATCTCTCTGAACCGTTTGTGAATCAACCTAATGGTAAATATTGGCAATCCATTGGTTAAGTTGAGTAAAAGACTTATCAAAGTTAAGTAGCAGGGAAGAGGATGTGGCTTAACCAGTTGGGTGCCTGCCTACCACATGGGAGGTCCTGGGTTTGGTCCTGTTGCTTCCTAAAGAAGATGAGCTAGAAACCGCACCCACTGCAACGTGCAGACATCTAAATGAGCAGATGCCACAAGCCAGCAGATGCTGCAGCCTGCAGGGAGTGGGTGTGGCTCAGGCCATTAGGCACTCACCTCCCATGTGGGAGGTCCCAGGTTCAGTTCCCAGTGCCTCCTGGAGAAGGCAAGTAAACAATGAGCAGATCGATGAGAGAACCATCTGGGGGAAGCAGGAGATAGATTTTTTTTTTTTTTAAAGTTAAGTAGCATGTGTGTTCATCAATTATAATTAGCTTTATTTTATTTTATTGTATTCCAACCATGTTTAAACACTCATGGGGACATGGCAGTCTTGCCTTCTCCAGGTTTTCATTCCTTTGTTTAAAGGGATTGTATTAGTTAGTGGGTGCTGATACAAAATACCAGAAATCTGTTGGCTTTGATATTTGGGGTGGAGGCTTACAGTTACCAGACCATAAAGCATAAGTAACTTCCCTCAACAAAGTCTGTTGCCACTTGTTGGAACAAGATGGCTGCCAATGTCTGTGAGAATTCAGCCTTCCTCTTCCTCTTAAGGCTCTGTGGTCCCAGCTTCTTCCAATATCAGCTGTAGGCTGGGATAAGTCTCTTCTCTCTCCAGGGGTGCATTTCTCTCCAGGCTCAGCTGTAAACTATCAGGCAAACGGTTTGTCTCTCTTCCTGAGGCCTTTGTGTGTCTAATGGAGCATTCTATCTTTCCTCACGTATCTGCTTCTCTGTGTGTTTACTTCCCGGGCACCAGGGTCAAAACTCCAACCTCTGCTGTATAGTTTTCTCTGTGAGTCTCCACCCACAAAGTGGGCAGGGACTCAATGTCCTACTGATGTGGCCCAATCTTAGCCTTAATCATAATTTAATCAAGTAAGAGTGAAACCTCTGAATCCAATACAATATAATATGCCCAGAGGAACAGACCAGTTCACAAACAGAATCCAGTATCTACTTTTGGAATTCATAAACAATACCAAACTGCTACAGGGATGAAGGTGGATTTTTCCCTTTTCAAGTGTTTGGGAGCTCCTCTTTCTTGCTACTCATTCACATACTTCTCTCCACTATTCATGTTGGGGGAAGGTGAACATCTCTTTTTCCATGATTAGGTCAAAGATGACACTTGACTCTAGAAGGGAGAAAAGAAATGAAACTGGAAGTGGGAAAGAGGAATTGAGAAAAGATTTGCTTTTGGAGTTAGAAGGACAGGAGAGAGGCTTATGAATGTTGAGTCTGAACTCTGGTGCGAATGATGTGGATGAAGTAACTCAGCAATATTAATAGGTGCCAGGGAGGCTGCAGAAGAAGACTATGGTGTTGGCGTCTACAACAGACCCTGTCATGGCCCTGTCACAGTGGACCATCACTGTCGGTAGCACTTCTCTTGCTGTGCTATCCTGGACCAGATATGATATAATCTCAAATTTTCAATGACTGCAGTTTGCAAAGAAAGGTCTTTTAAATATATGAAAACATTATGAAAAACGGAATGTTACTGATAGCTTTATACGACCCATCAAGAAAGTCTCTGTATTAGTCAGCCAAAGGGGTGCTGATACAAAATACCAGAAATCTGTTGGCATTCACAAAAGGGTATTTATTTGGGGTAGAGCCTTACAGTTACAGGCCATAAAGTATAAGTTACTTCCCTCACCAAAGTTTGTTGCCATGTGTTGGAGCAAGATGGCTGCTGACATCTACCAGTAGTTCAGGCTTCTTGAATTCCTCTTTTCCTAGGGCTTGCTTCTCTCTGGGCTCAGGCTTGCATCTCTCCGCAAGGCCAGCTGTAGACTTCCAGGCGAAGAGCTTGTCTCTTTTCCTGGGGCCTTCTCCTTCCTCATGACCAAGCTCCTCTGTGTCCTTACTTCCCCGGGCACCAGCATTAAAACTCCAAACTTCCTTCTCTGCAGTGCAGTTTCTCTGTGAGTCCCTGCCCACCAAGGGGTGGGGACTCAACAGCCTACTGATGTGGCCCAATCAAAGCCTTAATCATCATTTAATCAAGTAAAAGTAAAACCTCTGAATACAATACACTCTAATATGCCCAGGGGAAAAGACCAGTTTACAAACATAATCCAATATTTCTTTTTGGTATTCACCAATAACATCAAACTGCTACAGTCTCATTCACAGATACTCAGGGCATCGCCGATCTCAGTTACCTCCTTGTTCCTGCCTAATCCCTTTCCACATCTGCTATGTTTTCCTATAGGCCACCCTATAGTGTTATACTTACTGCATACGGCTCACATATTACCCTGCCTGACACCTTTGACCCCATCCCAGGCCCGAACTGCACTATTACATTATAAATCCATCAAAGGATTCTTGTTTTATTCAAACTGGCATCAAAAATTATCCCTGGAAAACCAAGTTGTTTTTCTTTTATTCCACTTGCTTTTGAAAGGCTTTATAAACTAATAACATACATAATGCACAGTTATGAATTTAATTATGCTAGGAGAAATAATCACCCAGTTACTGTTTGGTTCATAATGTTCTCCTCACTTTAATCAGATCCCTGAAATAAACAGCTAATACCAGCATGCATTTTAATTTCTTGTATGAGTTTTGTCTGTTTTCCTTATACAATTCTCAAACACTTTAAGTTCATGCTCCATCTGAACTTTCCTTTGAACTCACAAAACCACTGCAAGTGGTGTCTTCTCTTATACTCTAAAATTTAAAGTGGGAAATTAGTTCTGATGTCTCAGTCTTCACTTTTTTTTTTTTTTTTTTAATTTGGAGAGACTGCACAAAGATAGGCCTTTCATTTCATTTGTATTTATCATTATACACAAAGGCATTGTAGATACAATAAAGTTTGCTTAACTCTGCATCTTTGGTTCTCTCTGTGTGTGTGTCTGTGTGTGTGTGTGTGTGTGTGTGTGTGTGAGAGAGAGAGAGAGAGAGAAAGAGAGAGAGAGATGATGCAGCATTTTGTTTATTCCATCCATTCTTTTAAACATAACTTTTGCATGGAGTCACTGAGAAATAGGGCGTTTTTGCAATATAGCTCAAATTGTCAGCTCTTCTCCAAACACTGAGACAATTTGTGAGAAAAGCTCTAGAGAGCTTGGCACATGATTAACATGTGATCCTAGCCAAATCTGATTGCAAATAGAAGGTTGTAGGTTGTAAGATAAGCAAATTCAGTGTGACTTGGAAGGTGAGAGGAAAAGAGTGGTCAACATTTTGTGAAGGGAATGGAGGCAGAATGGTTTTATTTTTTTAAAATTTTATTTCAATTAAAAATGCTCATTGTAGAAAATTTGGAATATATAGAAAAGTAAAAAGAAATAAAAATCATATGTAGTCCCACAACCAACTTTGCTTTACATTTTGGTTTGTCTTGAATGAAGGAATGGAGGGCATGTGACAAACCACCACTGTCCATTAAGGTTGGCCATGGTGGAGAAGGGGAGGTACCTGGATGCGGGACACATAGAGAGTTGGGAAGGTCTTTGAGATTTTAGTTTAGAGGATCCATGGGCTCAAAATGATGCAATAAAGGGCAATGAAACACTTAGTGCAAAGTCTGGGATTTTAAAAGCCAGGGTATTCAATCAGTGCTAAAGGGAAGAAAGAGGAGTTTGAGCATAAGAAGCTGATTTGGAAACAGGTTTGGAATCCAGAACAGAAGTGTCTCCTCCAAAGAATTTCTTTAGGAGGATTTGGATAACTGTAAGACAATTTATACAAAGGCTGATCTTAGGGTCTAAAGAGAAAAGGCTTGATTCTCTGGTGACCAAGGGTATCGCCTGGAAAGTTGAAAGATTATGATCTTGCTTGAAATAAAAAAAAGTCCAAGGAACGGGACCTAAAATAGGATCTTCATAGAAATTTGGGGAGCTGGAAAAGGGGAGTAACTCAGGAGTGGCATAAATTTTTTTATCCAGATTGGGATACTCTTGAAAGTGAAAGAGGTGCTATTAATAATTACTTCAAAAAAAAAAAATTACTCCAGGACAACCTATAAAATCCAGGAGTGTCTGAGACAAACTGGTATGTATGGTCACCCCAGATACTTACCAAATAATTGTTTTGTCAAATACAGTTTATAGCTTCACTATAGAAATTTTCTATGACTGAATTGAGTGTTTGGCAAAGCATACCTAAGAAATATCTGTGCCTTAATTTAGGATCTTGTCGTTTCTCTTCTGAATTATTAGGAGAACCTCTAAACTGGCTTTCTACCTCAATTCTCCAAAGTGATATCTAATCCATTACCTTTCACTTTGTGACCAGAGAGGTATTTCTAGGTCATGTGTCATTTCTTGTTCTTCTATGACTGAAATTTAGAGCTTTGCATTGTCCTCCAAATAAAATTCAAGCTTCTTAGCATGATGGCATACAACCTGAGTCCAGTTCCACTCACTGAATCTCTTTTGAGGTCCCACAGCAATTCAGGAACCATATTAAAGGCCGGAGCCCTTTGTCCAACCTTGTCTCCCCATCATCTCTTCACATGTGCCCCGCCATGTTTCCCAGCACCTTCCAGCCACATGCCATCAGTTTGGCTATTTCTTACACCCTCTCCCCCTGCAAGAAAAAGAACAAAACTCACCTTAAGTTTCACTTCTTTTGAATACTATGTCCTGGTTCTTCCCAAAGAGTCCTTCCTCTTTGTTCCTCCTTTGGATTCAATTATGTCCTAGCATATGTATTTGTTAGAATTTTATTGTACTGATTGGTAATACTTTTCTGTCCTCCCCTCCCCATCAGTCCTTCCTGGATGGCCACGACTGTAACCTATTCATGGTTATATTATTGGTATTATATCATCTAGCAAGGCAACTCTTCTAAATATTTCATTTTTTTTAAATGTGAATTTCAACTCATCTGGAGGATCCGTTCAGAGGAACACTGTGTTTATCATTTTGTTTACTGTCTTTTAAGTCAGATTCCTAGCTATGGAGAGTATTTTCTTTAGTTCCCTGGTAACTTAGTATTCAAAAACAGTTTATTTTTTCTTAATTAAGAAGTAATACACTCTCAGTGCACAAGCTTTAGAACACATATACATGCAAACCATGAAGGAAAAACACCCAAATTCCACACCCAGAGAGAACCATGTTAATATTTTGGTAATTGGTCCTCTAATATTATATACAATATAAATGTAAAATTGTATGTAATATGTATTATATATATCTGTGTACACACATGTATATTCTATGAGAATGTAATCATACTGTACATATGACTTTGGAGCCTGCTCTTTTTTTCTTTTTAACTTAGCAACGCAAAGTGCACATTTTCCTATGATAGTAATTATTCTCTCACAACATTATTTTTGCTCTGCAATTTTCCATCAGATAAATGTATAGCTCAACTTTAAAAGTAAGTCATGATCTATATCCTTCTCAGAGGTAATTAAACATTTATTAGTTCACTAGTTCCCCAATTCCAGCAGTTTATTTACTCCTGCGAAGATGGTTTAGTTTCCTGTGGCTCAAGTATGACAAATGTTAGCGAGAATATTGTGGAGAATCTTAAAAATCATTTATTCACTCATTGATTCATAAATATTTCTTAAGTACCCACTGTGTGGTAGATACTGTTTGTATTTGAGCCAATCAGTGCCCCTACTTCTCACCAATTTGTGTAAATTTGAGTTGCCTGATTTGTTAGTGACCCAGACTGACTCCAATTATTCTCTCAATTAACGGCCAACATTCTCTCATAAATATCAACGTTAGTTAAACCATTGCCTGAAGGCTGAAGGGAGACTCAGAAATGTCCAGGAAACTAATGAGCATGGCGGGGCAGGAGTACCAGGAGTGTCGGCGATGCTCCAGATACCACCCGGGAGACAGATGGAGCCACGAGAGCCCACAGACCGGTAGCAGGTTCCAGATCTTCCACCGCAGGGACAGAGTCCTGAGCGGAACCCCAGGGAATGCGAGAATCAGGACATCTTCGAGAAAATCCTGCATTAATCAAGGCAGACAGCCCGTTTAATTGATCACTTGCTGGACCCGCCTCAGGCGTCCAGCAGCCTGAAGCAGCATGGCTCTGAACAACGCTGTATACCCGCTGAGGCGTGCCAGAGCTGCCCTATTAATTTGGAGAAAGGAGAAGTTCGGAGGAATAATCTTGACCCTTTGGGCCATGGACTGGTCCTGTCTGCCAAATCCCCACCTAGCTCCCAGGTAAATTTTGTCCCTCTGCCCATTCTCCTTAGCTGCCTCTCCTGTCCTGGATACCAACTTCCAGTGCCTGTAAACCTCCTGGTCTGGGTGCAGGTGCTGAATTAACAACTTGGAATACACTTTAGCTTGCAGAAAAGTGGCCAGCCAAGGATGTTAAGGTTTTTTGCCTCTCAAATTGACAATGATGGGGAAAAAAAAATAATATCTCACATTGACAAGGGTACGGTCAAATGGACACTCTCATTGGAACGTTTCTGGAGAGAAACTTAGCAATGTATAGAAAAATTCTAAAAATATATATGACCTTTGTTCCATTTTTTACTTTTATAAATTTAACCAAGGGAAATAATCTGATACCCAGACAAGTTTATATACCAGGATGTCCCTTGCAACACTGAAAGCCAAGGGATGGATGTGACCTAAATTTCTACCAGTGGGGAGATAATTGTAACATGTAAATATAATGGAATGTTTTCACCCATTTAAAATATTATTTTCAAAGTGTGTTTAAGGATGTGGGCAGGACAATGCTTAGAAAAGAGTTGTATTAGTCAGCCAAAGGGGTGCTGATGCAAAGTATCATAAATCTGTTGGCTTTTATAAAGGGTATTTATTTGGGGTAAAGCTTACTGTTACAAGGCCCTAAAGAATCCAACTCAAGGTTACTTCCTCACCAAAGTCTGTTGCCACATGTTGAAGCAAGATGGCGGGTGACCTCTGCCTGGTTTTTCTCCTTCCTTCTTCCTCTTTTTTTTTTGCAGACATTAAAGATTTATTTATTTACTTACTTACTTTTATCCATTTTTACCACCCCCTCCCAGTTTTTGCTGTCTTTGTGTCCATTCACTGGGTAATTCTCTGTGTCTGTTTCCTGCCCTCTCTTCTCATCCTTCTCCTTCTGTCTTCACCGGGATTCGATCCTCGGAACCTCTGATGTGGGAGAGTGACATCCTACCACCTGCATCACCTTAGTTCCTGGTTTTTTGGCATGTCTTGTCTTGGCTGACCCCTGTGTCACTCCTGTTATGTCAACATCTTGCTGTGGAGCTTGATGGTGCACTGCTCGTGGGGTCTGGGGGGCTCACCCACTAGTGGGGACTGGCGGTGCACCCGTGCACAGGGCCTGGTGGCCCGCATACCTTCTATATTTTTCTTTTTTTATTTTTATTGGGAGGTCTCGGGGAGCGAACCCAGGTCCCTCCATAGAGGAGATAGACGCCCAACCATTTGAGCCACATCCATCCCCCTGCTATCTCTCTTATACAGGATGGTCATATAATAAATCAGGCATCGTGATTTATTTTGAAACAAATTATTCTAAAAACCAGACCTAGGGAGAAAAACTAGGTCTGGGGACACATGCATGGTTTCTAATATAGCGAATGTTTAGCTTACCCTGATTATCACAAAATCAGGACAGCAAGAATATTCACATCCTTCTTCCTCTTAAGGCTCCATGGGCCCAGCTTCTTCTGATCTCAGCTGTAGGCTGGCACAGGGCTCTTCTCTCTTCCCAGTCTTTAGCTTTTTGAGACTTCTACTTTCTGTCACATGGCAGGACCAAAATGACCAATTTCTTTCCTCTTCCGTATCTTCTTCTGTGTATCTTCTTGAGTAAGTGTCTGTTTCTATCAGCCCGCCAAGGGGGTGGGGACTCAACCCTGAGTCATACCCTACTGATATGGTTGACTCAAGCCCTAATCTTGATTTAATCTAGTAAACATAAAACCTTTTAATTTAATACAATCAAAGGGTATCACACCCAGAGGAACAGACCAGTTACAAACATAATATCTTTTTTTGGAATTCATCAAACTGCTACAAGAATGTTCAGTGAAAACAAGTGGTTTACAAAATTTTGTATAAAATGTGATCCTACTTTTGTAAAAAGCAAAAGTATATTCACAGAAAACAAAACAAAATACCTAAATAGTGATTATTTAAATTTAGATGGCTGGATTACTACTAATTTTACTTTTTCTTTATTCCTTTCTGTATTTTCCAATTTCTGGATGGTAAACATGTATGACTTTTGTGATTTGAAAAGTGTTTTAAGTAAATAAAAATGCTCAGGATTTTTCATTGAATGGTATAGCCATTTGGGAATTTGATGTAATTATGAATTCCAAAAATATAATTGGATCATGCTTGTAAACTGATCTGTTAATCTGGACATGATTAAGTTATGATTAGGGCGTTGACCGGACCATGCAGTAGGGCGTTGAGCCCCACCCCTTGGTGGGTGGGGAATCAAATATAAAAGGAAAGGCAAAGAACAGAGTTGTAGCAGTCTTTTGAGAAGCAGTTTTGATGTTGGAAAGAAGGCCCCAGGAGAAGAAAAGCAAGCTGTTCACCTGATCGTCTACAGCTGACCTTGTGGATGAAACAGGAACTAAGCCCAGAGAGAAACTCAGCCCCAGGAAGAGAGGAACCCCAGAAGCCTGAACCCTGGCAAACGCTGGCAGTTGTCTTTCTCTAACATGTGGCAATGGACTGTGGTGAGAGAAGAAACTTAACGCTTTATGGCCTGGTATCTGTGGACTTCTACCCTAAATAAATACCCTTTATAAAGACCAACCCATTTTTGGTATTTCACATTAGCACCCTTTTGGCTGGCTAATACAGAATTTGGTACCAAGGAGTGGGGAAGTGCTTTTGTATATACCAAAATGTTGGAACAGTTTTATAAATGGGTAAGGGGTATTTTTTGGAGGAATTGTGAAATGCTTGATGGAAAAGACCTAGATCACTTTGAATAGACTGTTGATAGTAATATGGACGTTAAAGAGACTTTTTATGTTGCCTTAGAAGTAAATGATGAAACTATTATTGGAAACTGGAGGAAAGGCGATCCATGTTTTAAAGTTGCAGAGAACTTAGCAAGATTAACTCCTGGTGTTATATGGAAGAAAGAATTTGAAAATGGCGAACCTGAGCATTTAGCAGAAGAACTTTCCAAAATAAACTCGGAGAATGTGGCTTGGCTTCTCTTTGCAGCTTATAGCAAAATACTAGATGGAGCGAAATACACTAAGGACTGAACTTTTGGGCACAAAGAAAACAGAAACTGATTCTGGAACTTCCAAGTTTGTGGAAATCAAATTCCCAGATGAAAGTGCCCCATTTGAAGACTTTACTAAACTTGGAACTTGTAAATCAGAATTGAAGATGCAGTTATCTCGGAAAGACTTGTGGAAAGTCTTACTGTCTGATGGCTTGGATCCCTGCTTCCTGCATGCTAAACCAACAAAGGTTTTGAGAGAGATGTAAGAGCAAAACCACTGTTAGCTTGGACAAAGAAGGACATGGAAAGGAGAGATTGAAGGAGAATCAGCTTTAAGAAGAAAACCGTGGAAGCAGAGATCTGGACTTAAGACATCTTCTTGGGCCAAGAGAGGAGTCCCACCCATATGTACAGAGAGGGTGAGTTTGGCCCTGCAGTTGAAGAGGGTGGATATTCCTACCCGATGTTCTGGGAAAGTTTTGATGCCCCATGGTGCAGAGAGGGTGAGTTTTCCTCAACAGTTGAAGAGGGTGGATGTCCCCACCTGATGCTCTGGGAGAGTTTTGCCACCTCAGGGTACGGGGAGGGTGGAGCACATTCCTCAAAGATTAGGGCCGTTATGGTCAACACCCCATAGGTCTGAGAGGGGTGTGCCTGTCCCCCAAAGGTTAGGGAAGGCCAGGTGGTCAACCCATTGCTCTGAGAGGGTAGAACCTGTATGCCAAATGTTAGGTGGAATGTTGTCTTCACCTCACTGTACTAGGGGGGCTAAGACTCTAACCCAAAGATTGGGTAAGGTGTGGCAATCACCCCAACACTCTTGGAGGGTTAGGTCTGGAGCTTGGTTGACACCTAGATGCTTGGTGAGGGTGGAACCAAGAAAATGGCCATTGGGCAAGCCTGTGGAAAGGGTGGGTTCCCATGTGGCCCCAAGGAGAAGAAACCATCATCTTAAGAATGACTCTCAGATTTTGAAATCCATTGGAGGGTGCCCTGCAGGTTTACTGAACTGTAGAGGATCCATGACTCATGTCCAACATCCCAATTTCTCCTTATGGTATTAAAAATGTTTATCGTTTGTCTTTCCATTTGTATATTGGAAGCAGTTAAATGGTTTTGTAAGTTTCAGAGGTCTATAGCAGACAGGATTTTGCATCAAAACAAACTGTACTTCTTTAAACTGCCTATGATATGATTTTGTACTTGAATTGTTACTGATTTAAGTTTTTTTTTTGAGTATTGTATTTTTGGAATTCAGAGGGTGGAATATAGCCATTTGGGAATTTGATGTAATTATGAATTCCAAAAATATAATTGGATCATGCTTGTAAACTGATCTGTTAATCTGGACATGATTAAGTTATGATTAGGGCGTTGACTGGGCCATGCAGTAAGGTGTTGAGCCCCACCCCTTGGTGGGTGGGGAATCGAATATAAAAGGAAAGGCAAAGAACAGAGTTGTAGCAGTCTTTTGAGAAGCAGTTTTGATGTTGGAAAGAAGGCCCCAGGAGAAGAGAAGCAAGCTGTTCACCTGATCGTCTACAGCTGACCTTGTGGATGAAACAGGAGCTAAGCCTGGAGAGAAACGCAGCCCCAGGAAGAGAGGAACCCCAGAAGCCTGAACCCTGGCAAGTGTCGGCAGCTGTCTTGCTTTAACATGTGGCAATAGACTGTGGTGAGAGAAGAAACTTAACGCTTTATGGCCTGGTATCTGTGGACTTCTACCCCAAATAAATACCCTTTATAAAGACCAACCCATTTTTGGTATTTCACATTAGCACCCCTTTGGCTGACTAATACAAATGGAGAACGTTTTATTGGAATCATTGCTGCACTGTGACGATATGAAACACTTCAAAAACAGACTGAAAAAAAAAACAAAAAAACAAAACTGAGGTCTCACACTTAAGATGATGCCAAGAGAGTTGGGGTATATTAGACGAAGGGAAACAAATACTCCAATGAACCAGGGGAAGCATTCCCCAATATATTCTACACACTTGTCTTTTAAGACCCAGCTTAAAGGGCAACTCCTCTGGGAAATCTTCTCTGTTCTCTACCCCAGCCCAACCAGTGACTTCCTCACTGGTATCACCCCAGCACCACAAACACAAATCTAGTATAGCCACTTAGTACATTGTGTTGCAATTCTGTTTCTTTTCTCCGTTTGATTGTCCAAGGCCTAGCATGGCACATGGCTTATAGTTCTCAGGAAATGTTGAATGCCTGAATGCAGAAATGAATGACAAGTCAAATGCCTGTTATTTCTTGGTTACCCTCTGAGACAACTCCACCTAAGCAAACTGAAGCTCATACATTTGACTTGAAGGAATGATATCAACTGTGGTCAGGCAAGAAGTGGGGCAAGTCAGGATCTGTGATAGCCTGGGAATCATTCCAACCTTCTTGAATGTTCTACATTCTCTGCCTCTATCCTTGCTCTCTCTGGCTCTGCTTACCTATATTAGCCCTCACCATTCCTAATCAAGAATCGTTAAATGGGAGACTGCCTACTCCGTGGCTCAGTTTTGTTCATTATTTGGTCCTGTGTCCCAGGACACTGAACCTTCTTTTGGTAGTAGGGTTGGAGGACGTGCCTGAGTTCTTCTGACCTTGAAAGCCTAATAAAAGCTAAAAGGCCGTATAGTAAAAGACTCCTAGGAAAAAGGCTATTGATCAAGGTCATTATGTGGCAGCACAGAAAGATGGGGTTTGAACTAAAAGTAAAGACCCTGCTAATAAACAACCAACCCTGTGAGGGCTATGGCTTCAGTTCTGGTCACGTGAAGAAACTGGAGTCACCAAGCACGTGGCTGGAGCACAGGGCTCTTTCTGTTAACTTCAAATTCCATTCCTATGCTGCAGGATTTATTCATGGGACATGGGTCTCATTCCGGCCCCTGGCGCCATTTCCACAATTCCTCCTGGAATCAGTGGGAGCTGCGGGTTCACAGCTGGAGGCCGTTTGACTTCCTTGGATGAAGAGTGTAGTGTGGTCTGTGTCTGTGTTTGAGTGTGTGTTACAGAGAGAGAGAAATATTGAGAATCGCATGTTTGGCCTTTTCCAAGAGAAAGGACTAAAGGCATCCCTGTTTTGGGATAGCCCATTCTTTGCTGTTATGAATTGCTCTACTAACAGAAAGAATTAACAAGTACTTCATCTGTCATAAATCCTATTTAACATTCATGCCCGAAATAAACTTTGTTCTTGCTCTAATCTGGCTTGCTGATTGTTACTTCACAGCCCCGGGGAAAGGATCATTCCAATGGGATCTCTTCCAAACATTTGGGAAGAGGAGGGTGGAGAAAATGAAAAGGATGGTTCTGCCTTCTACGGAGTTTAATTAGTGCCATTGCCCTCTAGGCCTGAATTGCTTTGTGTCAAATAGCTCATCTTGGTTTTCTGATGCATATGACCTCTTGTTAACAAAGGCAATCCAAGGTCACCATGACACCTTCATTTCTGAAGTGTCTCTCTGCCCTGACTGGCCTAATCTCTACTTCTATGTTGTTTCCTGATAAGGCCTCCTCTTCTTCATGGGATATTATTTTATGGACTCTGGGCATGAAGATACATACGTTGCCTAGACACAGAGCTGAATGTGTTTTCTATTTTATGTAGGGGCTCTTCCGTAACAGTAGCAGAGCATTTCAGCAAAACCAAGTTGACAAAGTAGATGTGTTATCACTACCTGTGGGCAGTGCAGGGTCCTCAAAGCTGTGTCCCGGTGAGCCCCCACCTTTCCTCTGCCAATGGTGTATTCATATCTAACTTCATCTGGAACAAGAAATGTCAAGAGAGAAAGGGGCCTGCAATGGCAGGAGAAGGAAAGCAAAAGATGGCATAAATATACCACAATTTATCTGTTTTCCTATTGACGGACATCAGTTTTTTTATTCTTTCAAATTCCTCTGCAGTGAATATTCTTGTGCATGTCTCTTTGTACATGTTTCTCTAAGGTATGTGCCAGGGAGTAGAGTTTCTCCATTGCTCTCATCTCACTAGACACTACCGAATACTCTCCAAGGTGGTTGTACCAACTGATACTCCCACAGCAGTATATGAAAGTTCCTGTTGTCTCATTTCTTTAACAACTCTTGTTATAGTAAGACATAATTTTTTTTTTTGCCAACCACATGGGTATGAATTTGCATCGAATTGATTTGTTTGCATTTTCTTTATTTCTTATAGAGCTGAAAATCTTTTCATATGTTTCTTGGCCACTGGTTCATCTCCTTTAAAAAAAAAAAATGTTCATATTCTTTGCCTGTGTTTCTATAGATTTATTTGAATTTCTCTTACTAATTTGTCAAAGTTATTCATATATATTATGTATACTAATCTTTTGCAATATTTCAAATATCACCTTCTGGTCTGTGGCTTGTCTTTTCATTGTTTGTCTCTTTTCTTCTACGGATGTTTTATCACATTGTTATGTTTCAATGTAGTCAAATTTATTGTTTCATTTTTGATTTGTGCTTTTAATATCTTAAAGAAACTTCTATCCTGAAGCAATAAAGATATTTTCTTACATTTTATCCTAGATTTGAATTAATGCTTTGGTGTAAAAGAGGAATCTAATTTCCTTCCCTCCTCACCTCCCTGTCTCGCCCATTGTTGAATAGTCTAACCATCTTCTATTGATTGCCACATTTATAATGCCATGAATCATGCTTTCATGTGTGTATATATGTTTGTGTGTGTGTGTATATATATATATACATTTATATATTTCTGTTTCTGGATTTTCTACTCTATTCCATCGGTTTATTTGTCCATCTTAGTGCCAAGAACCCACTCTCTTAATTACTATAACTTTATAATAAATTTTGATCTTATAGGGCAAACACCTACATCTTATTCTTATTATTTAAAATTGTTTTAGCTATTCTTGTTCCTTGGCTTTTTCATATTAATTTTAGAGTCATATTGTCAAATTCTAATAAAAATTATTTGGGGTTTTGAGAGGACTTTCACTGAATTTATAAATTAGTTTGGAGAGACTTGTCCTCTATAGGATATTGAGTCTTCCCACCATATGATATATCTTTCCATTTTTTGGTCCCTTTATATCTCCAATAATTTTCTCCATGAAGGTCTTGCCCATGTTATTATAGTGTCTAGTACATAGTAGAATCTCAATAAATTTTTATTGAACAAATATATTTTTGTTGTGAATGTTAAGAGTTCAACAATTTTTGTTTATTGGCCTTTTATCTAGGAATCTTTCTGAAGCATCTTTTCCAATTCTAATCCATAATACATTTTCTTGGATTTTCTATGTAGATAATAATATATCTGAAAATCAGAGGTTTGTTTTTCTTTCTAATCTTTAAGTATTTGATTTTCTTTCTTATGGTATTTGATATGCTCTCCAATAAAATGTTGAATAGAAATGGCCATAGGGGGCGGATGTGGCTCAAATGGTTGGGCGTCTGTCTGCCATATGGAGGGACCTGGGTTCGATCCCCAGGACCTCCCGGTAAAATAAAAAATATATATATAGAAGGCGCATGGGCTGCCAGGCTCTGTGTGCCGCTGAGCTGTCGGGCCCCGGGAGCCATGCAGCAGGATGATGACGTAACAGAGGAGAGACAAGACGAGATGCTCTGAAAGCTCCAGAAGCCAGGAGCTGAGGTGGCGCAGGCAGCAGAATACCTCTCTCCTACATCGGAGGTCTCCAGGATCGAATCCTGGTGAAGACTGGAGAAGGAGGATGAGAAGAGATGGCAGGAAACACACGCAGAGAATTGCCCAGCAAATGGACACAAAAACAGCAAATGGGGAAGGGAGGGTTTAAAATGGATAAAGTAAATAAATAAAATCTTAAAAAAAAAAAAAGATATTACCTAGTGTGTGTATTGGAACTCTAATATATTAAAAAAAAAAAAAAAAAAAAAGAAATGGCCATAGAAGTATCCTTACCTTTTCTTGAAGTTAATGGGAAATCAAAATCTCAACATTATATGTGTGTTGTATGCTTTTAATAAATGCCCTTTGTCAAATTAAGAAAGTTCCCTTTTACTATATCACCTGAATGATTATTTCATTTCCACTGCTATGATTAATTTACGCCATCTCTTTTTTATCAATCAATCTTTCCAGAGCTTCATCTATTTTATTTACTTTCATTTTGGAAAGATTGATTTTATTATTTTTCTCTACTGTTTCATTTTATAGCTCTTTAATTATTCCTCTTTATTATATCTTTCCATCATCTACTTTCTTTTAGTTCTCTTTCCTCTTCTAAATTCTTGAATTGAATGCTCAGCTCATATTGTTCCGTGTGTGTGTGTGTGTGTGTATAGAAATGTATTCAAAAATTTTCCTTTTAATACTGCTTTAACCACATCCTACAAGTTTTGATGTGTTGTGCTAATACATTTCATTATGATTTTGTTGTTGTTAAACTCAGATTATTTGGAAATATGTTTTGTTCTTGTCATTTGCAATTGTTCCATTGTTTGAGAATTGTGTTTATTCTGCATTTCAGGTGTTCAGGATTCTATATGTCCGTTAGGTCAAGATTGCTAATTCTATTATATAAGTCTTCTATGTCTTCCTTATTTTTGTCTGGATGGTCTATCACTTTCTGCAAAAGGCATGCTAAAAGTCTCCCTCTGTGATCTGTACATTTTTTTCCCTCATAATTTTGTAGCTTTTTGTTTTATATATTTTGAAACTATACTGTTCAGCAGAACAGATTCAGGTTCATTTTATTTTCCACTGTTGGCAGAACAGATTCAGGTTCATTTCATTTCCCTGAAAAAAAAAAAAAATTCTCTTGTCATTTAGTTTGTTTAATTATTCTATATGACTAAAATTCTATTTGTCTGGTATTAATAGAATTCCACTAGGTTTCTTAAACTTAATATTTGCCTGGCATATCTTTGTTTCCTATTCTGTCCTATAAATATTGTAGAAATGGAATTTTAAAAATTCCTGCCTGAGATTATACTATAACCAGTGGTTTCAATTTGTTTATTCTTCTTATTTATGTGTTTGGTCTTATTTCTTTCAACTAATTTTTTTATTTTCTTATTATACTGCTTTCTCTTTGCTATACTTTTTGCCTTTTATGCCTTTCCTTTTTTTTTTCCTTGAACAATTATTTATTTAAGTAGTTTTATTGAGATAGATTCATATACCATATGATCTATCTCAGATGTGTAATCAATGGCTTTTAGTATAATCACAATGTTGTGCATTCCTCACCACAAAAAACTTTAGAACAATTTCATTACCCCAAAAAGAAAAACTCCACACCCCCTAGCAGTCCTTCCCCAGCCCTACATAACCACTAATCTAATTTCATCTCTATAGATTGATTTATATTTACATTTTATATAGATGGAATCATACAATATGTAGTACTTTGTGTCTGGTTTCTTTCACTTAGCATAATGGGGTTTTTTTGGTATGATATTAACATCTTGTAATATTAACATACATTTGTTCAGCTTCAAAGAAAAACGGTCTTATATATGCAATTTTAACCATTTTCATATTTCACATGTGGTTTTACTATGCTATACAGTTCCATGTTACATTTTTTAGCTTTCCTTTTAGTAATATACATGACCTTGGACTTTACTGCATTCATACCCATATAATAGTACTGCTAGTTACTAACATTATGTTGTGCTTTCACCTTTTCTATTCATTTCCAAAGATTAATAAACATCTTTTTTACCAATTCTGTACAGGTTAACCCTCAGCTTTCCATTCTCTAACCTCATTCTATTTTATGGTGACACATATTCAAGTTATTAACTCCCTAAAATTACACAATATATGTTTAGTTCATAGTAGCACAATCATACAGTATTTGTTTTTTTGTGTCTGGTTTGCTTCACTCAACATAATGTCCTCCAGGTTCATCCACATTGTCATATACTTTACGACTTCATTTCTTCTTACAGCTGCATAATATTCCATTGTGTGAATATATCACAGTTTGTTTATCCATTCATCCGTTGACGGACACCTGGGTTGTTTTCAACTTTTGGCAATGGTGAATAATGCCGCCATGAACATCAGTGTGCAGATGTCTGTTTGTGTCACTGCTCTCAGTTCTTCTGGGTATATACCCAGTAGTGGTATTGCCGGGTCATGTGGCAAATCTATACTCAACTTTTTTAGGAACTGCCAAACAGTCCTCCACAGTGCCTGTACTATTCTACATTCTCACCAACAGTGAATAAGTGTTCCTATCTCTCCACATCCTCTCCAATACTTGTAGTTCACTGTCTTTTTAATAGTGGCCATTCTGATAGGTGTGAAATGATATCATATTTTAGTTTTGATTTGCATTTCCCTAATCGCTAATGATGTTAAACATTTTTTCATGTGTTTTTTTTTTTTGTCATTTGTATTTCTTCTTTGGACAAAAGTCTCTTCAAGTCTTTTGCCCATTTTTTAATCAGGTCATTTGTCTTTTTATTGTTAAGTTGTAATATCTCCCTATATATTATGGATATTAAAGCCTTATCAGATATGTGATTTCCAAATATTTTCTTCCATTGAGTTGGCTGCCTTTTCACCCTTTTGACAAAGTCTTATGAGGTGCAAAAGTGTATAATTTTAGGAGGTCCCATTTAACTATTTTTTCTTTTGTTGTGCGTGATTTGGGTATAAAGTCCAAAAAACCACCACTTACCACAAGGTCTTTAAGATGTTTCCCTACATTTTCTTCTAGTAGTTTTATGTTTCTGGTGTTTATATTTAGGTCTTTGATTCATTTTGAGTTGATTCTTATATAGGGAGTGAGATATGGGTCCTTTTTCATTCTTTTGATTATGAATATCCAGTTCTCCCTGCACCGTTTGTTAAAAAGACTGTTTTGTCCCACTAACATGTCAAAAACCTGTTGAAAGGAGCAGATGTAGCTCAGTGGTTGAGCGCCTGCTTCCCATGTACAACTTCATGGGTTCAATCCCTGGTACTTCCTAAAAAAAAAAACCCAAAAAACTAGTTGGCTGTAGAGGTAAGGATTTATTGCTGGACTCTCAATTCTATTCCACTGATCAATGTGTCTATCATTATGCCAATATCATGTTCTTTTGACCACTGTAGATTTGTGATATATTTCAAGGTAAAGCAGTTAAATTCCTCTCATGTCACTTTTCTCTTTAGAATGCTTTTTGCAATTTGGATGCAATTTCTCTTCCAAATGAATTTGGTAATTGCCTTTTCTATTTCTGTAAAGTTGGCTGTTGGAAATTTGATTGGTATTGCATTGAGTCTATAAATCATTTTGGTTAGGATTGATATCTTTACAATATTTAGTCTTCTAATCCATGAACACGGAATGTCTTTCCATTTGTTTAGGTCTTCATTGATTTCTTTTAGCATTGTTTTATAGTTTTCTTCATATAGGTCCTATACTTCTTAGGTTAAATTGATTCCTAGGTATTTGAGTTTTTGTTGCTATTGTAAATGGAATTTCCCCCTGATTTCCTCCTCAGATTTTTCAATACTAGTATACAGAAATGATTTTTTGCTTGTTGATCTTGTATCCTGCCACTTTGCTGAATTCAATTATTAGCTCAAGTAGCTTTGTTGTAGACATTTTGTAATTTTCTAAATATAGAATCATGTCATCCATAAATAGTGAGAGTTTTACTTCCTCTCTTCCTATTTGTATTCCTTTTATTTATTTTTTTCTTGTCTAATTGCTCTAGTTAGAACTTCTAGCACATTGGTGAATAACAATGATGATAGTAGGCAACCTTGTCTTTTTTTTTTTTTTAAGGTACTGGGGGCCAGGAATTGAACCTGGTACCTTGTATGTGGGAAGCTGGCACTCAACCACTGAGCCACATCAGCTTCCCTGAGTTGGTGTTTTCATTTGTTTTGATTGTTGTTCGGTTTTGTTTTTTCAGGAGGCACTGGGAACTGAACCTGGTACCTCCCGTGTGGGAGGCAAGTGCTCAACCACTTGAGCCACATCCACTCACCATCCTTGTCTTGTTCCCAAACTTAGAGGGAAAGCTTTCAATCTTTCCCTGTTGAGTACGATGTTGGCTTTAGGTTATATATATATGCCTTTATCATATTGAGGAATTTTCCTTCTATTCCTATCTTTTGAAGTGTTTTTATCAAGAAAGAATGCTGGATTTTGTCAAATGCCTTTTCTGCCTCAATTGAGATGATCATGTGGTTTTTTTCCTTCAATTTATTAATGTGGTATAATACATTGATTGATTTTCTTATGTTGAACCAGCTTGCATGAGAGGAATAAATCCCACTTGGTCATGATGTATAAGTCATTTGATAAGCTGTTGGATTCTATTTGCAAATATTGTGTTGAGGATTTTTGCACTTATGTTCATTAGATTGGTCTGTAATTTTCTTTGCTTGGGGTGTCTTTATCTGGCTTTGTTGTTAGGGTGATGTTGGCTTCATAAAATGTGTTGGGTAATTTTCCCACCTCTTCAAATTTTTGGAAAAGTTTAAACAGGATTTGTGTTAATTCTTCTCAAAATGCTTAGTAGAATTCACCTGTGAAGCCATCTGGTCCTGGACTTTTCTTTTTTGGGAGATTATTGATGATGGATTCAATCTCCTTAATGTGATTGTTAAGTTCTTGTATTTCTTGTAGCATCAGTGTAGGTTGTTGTGTATTTCTAGGAATTAGTCCATTTCGTCTGTGTCGTCTAGTTTCTTGGCATACATTTTCTCATAATATCCTCTTATGATCTTTTTTATTTCTGTGGGGTTAGTCATAACTTCACCCCTTTCATTTCTGATTTTATTTATTTGCATCTTCTCTCTTTTTTACTTTTTTAGTATTGCTAGAGGTTTGTCATTTTATTGATCTTTTCAAAGAATGGGCTTTTCATTTTGTTGATTTTCTCTATTTTTTTGTTCTTAATTTCATTTATTTTTGCTCTAATTTTTATTATTTCTTTCCTTCTGCTTGCTTTGGGATTGGTTTGCTGCTCTTTTTCTAGTTTCTCCAGTTGTTCAGTTAGATCTTTGATTTTAGCTTTTTTTTTTTTTCTTAATATGGGAGTTTATGGCTATAAATTTCCCTCTCAAGAGTGCCTTCACTGCATCCCATAAGTTTTGATAAGTTGTGTTTGCATTTTCATTTGTCTCAATATATTTACTAGTTTCACTTGCAGTTTCTTCTTTGATCCACTGGTTATTTAGGAATGTATTGGTTAGCCTCCACACATTTACAAGTTTACCTCTTTCCTGTCTAGTATTGATTTCCAGTTTCATTCCACAATGATCTGAGAAGGTGCTTTGTATAATTTCAGTCTTTTTGTATTTTTTGAGATGTACTTTGTGACCTAACATGTGGTCTATCCTGGAGAAAGATCCATAGGCACTTGAGAAGCATGTATAATCCGCTGAGTTTGGGTGCAATGTTGTGTATATGTCTGTTAGGTCTAGCTCGTTTATCATATTGTTCAAGTTCTCTGTTTCCTTTTGAACTTCTGTCTAGTTGTTTTATCTAATTATTTGAGTGGTGTATTGAAGTCTCCAACTATTATTGTAGAGATGTCTATTTCTCCCTTCAGTTTTGCCAGAGTTTACCTCTTGTATTTTGGGGCACCCTGGTTAGGTGCATAGATCTTTATGACTATTATATCTTCCTGATGGATTGTCCCTTTTATTAATATGTAATGGTTTTGTGTATGTCATAACTGTTTTTGCATTTCAAGTCTTTCTTGTCCAATATTAGTATAGCTACCCCTTCTCTTTTTTGGTACTATTTGTATAAAGTATCTTTTTTCACCCTTTTACTTTCAGCCAGTTTCTATCCTTGGGTCTAAGGTGAGGCTCTTATAGGCAGCATTTGGATGGCTCATGTTTTTGGTTTTTTTTTTTATTTTTTATTTTGTTAGCCTATACCTTTTTTATTTTATTTATTTATTTATTTATTTATTTATTTATTTTTTAAGATAATGTTCTTTTTTTTTTTTTTTTTTTTAAGATTTTTATTTATTTATTCATTTATCCCCCCCTTGCTGCTTGTGCTTGCTGGGTCAGCTAACCACGCCGTGCGGGCGGGCTTGCCTTCACCAGGAGGCCCCGGGAACCGAACCCAGGGCCTCCCATATGGTAAACGGGAGCCCTACTGATTGAGCCACAGCCGCTTCCCGAGCCTATACCTTTTGATTGGGGAATTTAATCCATTCACATTCAATAATATTACTGTAAATGCATTATTTACTTTCACTATTTTATTCTTTGGTTTTCATATGTCTTATCTTATTTTTGTCTGTGTTTTTACTCTTTTAGTTATCCTTTCTGCTATTCTTCTATTCTCTCCTCCAAGCCTCTCTCTCCTGTCATTTTCTTTCAGGCTTTAAGGCTTCCTTTAATATTTCCTGCAAAGGTAGATTCTTTTTTTACAAAATGTCTTAGTTTCAGTTTGAATATTTTATACTCACCTTCATATTTGAAGGACAATTTTGTTGGATAAAGAATTCCCAGCTGGCAGTTTTTCTCTTTCAGTTTCCTAATTGTATCATACCACTGTTTTCTCACCTCCATGTTTTCTGATGAGAAATCTGTACTAAGTCTTACTGGCTGTCCTTTGTATGTGATGGTTTACTTCTCCCTTGTTGTTCTCTGAATTTTCTCTTTATATTTGATGTTTGACATTCTGAGTAGTATGTGTCTTGGAGTAGGTCTATTCACATTTATTCTGATTGGGGTACGCTGCACTTCTTGGTCTGAAACTTTTTTTTTTTTTTTGGAGGTGCCAGGGATTGAACCCAGGACCTCGTACATGGGAAGCAAGCACTCAACCACTGAGCTACATCCGTTCCCCAATGACAGCTGGTTTTTTCATTTGTTTGTATTTTTAGGAAGTACCAGGGATCAAACCCAGGACCTCATATATGGGAAGCAGGCGCTCAACCACTTGAGCTACAAACGCTCCCCACGCTGCACTTCTTGGTCATGTACATTCATTTCTTTTGTGAGAATTGGGAAATTTTCAGCTATTATTTTCTCAAATACTCTTTCTGCTCCTTTTCCCTTCTCTTCTCCTTCTGGAACTCCCATGATATGTATGTTGTTGCATTTCCTGTTGTCATTCAACTCCCTGAGTCCCTGATCAATTTTTTCCATTCTTTTCTCTTTTTGTTCTTGTCTCTCTTCAATTTCAACTGTTCTGTCTTTGGTATTACTTATTCTTTCTTCTATCGTTTCAAGTCTGCTTTTGTATGTCTCTAATGTGTTTTTGATCTCACCTATCATGTCTTTCATTCCCATGAGCTCTATTACTTTTCTTTTTTTTTTTTTTTTTTTACCAGGAGGTACCGGGGATTGAACCCTGGTCTCTCCATATGGTAGATGGACGCCGAACCTCTTGAGCCACATCCGTTTCCCTCTATTACTTTTCTATTCAGGATTTCAAATTCTTCTTTGTGCTTGCTCAGTGTCTTCTTTATATCCTTTATCTCTTTAGCCATATTGTCTTTCAACTCATTAATTTAATTTTGGAAATTTGTATGCATCTTGTTGATTAGTTGTCTCAAATGCTGCATCTATTCTGGGTCTTTTTTGTTGTTGTTTGTTGTTGTTGTTGTTGTTTTTAGGAGGCACTGGGAACTGAACTCGGGACTTCCCATGTGGGAAGCGGGCTCTTGACAGCTTGAGCAACATCTGCTCTCTCTCTGGGGCTTTGATATATTCCTTTTCTTAGGCCATTTCTTCCATTTTCTTAGTATAGCCTGTAATTTTTTGCTGATGTCTAGGCATCTGATTAGGGTGGTGAGTTTACTTGCATGCTGAATTTCTCTCTCTTTTGTAGGGTTTTTAGTGGCAGGAGGATGTGTGTTCCTGCTATTCTTTGATTCGTGGTTCCACTTGTTCTGGGTCTTTAGGATTGTCCCTGTTAGTTGCTCAAATCTTGGCCCTGGACCCAGTAATGGGTTGCAGACCTGCTTCCTACGGCCTTGGGGATCCATGCTGTAAAGGCCAGGAAAAGCCTCTCTTAGGTATTTTAATTTCCTCTTGTGTACTTCCTTGCCCTGCCAGTAGATGGTGCTCTTTGTCAGCCTTCTCAGTTTAATGCCTGGTGGGAGTGTGTTTGCTGCAACACGGACTGGATCAGTGTGACAGAGGTTCCTGCCTGGAGGCTAAGAGCCTTGTAATTCAAACTTTCTCAGAGGCAGTTCTCCAACCTTTGCTGGCAGCCCCCTCTCTTTTCCCCAGTAGAAAATAATTCCACTCCCCTCTGTATCCTTAACAACCAGTTCTGGTCAGTTGAGAGGAAGACTGAGAGGGTCAGATCTCTTCAGTCCTGTGCCAGCTCCCAAGGCAAACAATGGTGCAGCCCCATTCAGCCAGGAAGGGTTGAATTTATGGGTCCAAAGCTGAGTCAGCCTTAGGCTGTGTCCATCTCTCTCTCCTTTCCTGGGAGGTGGCTCTCTGGTGCCCCTTTGTCTGTAGCCACTGGCCCCAAGGCCTGAGAATTCAAGTGTCTATAGGGTGGGGAAAGATGCTGGCGTTTGCAGCTGTGGCTTTTAACTCACAGTTTTGCCATCGTGATTTCTTTTCTTTTGTCCCTCTTTCCTCTTTGTGGTATCCAGCCTTCCCCTGGTGTCCTAAACCCTAGAAGATTTTTTCCCAGGCAATTTCTGTCTATCTTCTAGCTGCTTTTTCTAGGAGAAAAGAGAGTTCCATGTCTTTCTAGTCCTCCATTTTCTCAGAAGTCCTTGTCTATCCTTTTGAGTTTTCTTAATTTTTCCCTCTTCCCCCTTTTCTAGTTTGAAAGTTATAGTTTCAATTTTTTTTCTATTAGTGATTATCTTTAAATTTTTATCAGTCAAACTTGACTAAGTTTAAAGTTAAATTTTCCCAAACAATGTGAGGACTTCCACACTTTAATTCAGCACTTCTGTCTCCTATTTCCATATTGTTGGTGCCCACTATTTCCTTTTACCTTGTGTCTAACTCCCCCCTTAGTCATTTATATTATCATTATGCTTTGTTTACAATCAGTCTTATTTAAATTTATACCATCTATACCAATATGCCTGTGTTCATCATTGTATCTTGTATCCTACTCTTTTGCTCTGGACTAAATTTCCTTCTTAATGAGGTACAATTATAGTAGGTGTTTCAATGAGGATCTGTGAGTGGTAAATTATTCCTGTCTTTGTCACAAATGCCTGCTTTCTCTTAAGTTTTTTTTTTTTTTTTTTTTTTTTTTTTTTCCTTTTTCTCTTCTCTTAAGTTTTGATTGGGCAGGTATAGAATTCTAAATTGAAATTATTTTCCCACAGTAGTATGAAAATTCTGTTTCCTTTTCTTCTGGAATATAAGTTTGTTAATGCAAATCTAGCTGTTATTCCTTTGAAGGAATTCATCTCTTCCCTATGTTTTCTTGAAGGGTTTTCTATTGTTTTTGATGTTCTACAGTTTAACCACAATGTGTCTAGCAGAAGATTTATGCCTTCAGTTCTTTCAGCATTGCCTTACCGTCATTCTCTTTTTTCTCTCCTTCTCAAGACGTATTTTGGATCTTTGCACTCTAGCCTTCATATCTCTTAACCAATGTCTCAATTCTAATCTTTTTAATCTCTCTTCACTCTGTTCTGTGTGATTTCCTTAGATCTAGCTCTCATTTATGTAAAGTTCTCTTCAGCTCTATTTACCCTGCCACATCCTTAAGCTTTTCATTTTAATTATTTTATTTTTCATTCTTTAAAATTCTATTAAAAAAACTTTTTAATACTTCTTTTTCATTATGATTTTTGTTCTTTAAAAAAACATCTTAATCATTTAAAATATATACTAATTTTCTAATCTGTTTCACATAATTCTATCCTCTCTAGTACTTGGAATGATAATTCTCTCAATTATTGCATTTGCTGACTCTGCCTCTTGGCAAATTTATTCATTTCTTTTGTAGATTGTACTTCTTTAAAGCTTATTATCAGCAGGTTTTTTTTTTTTTTTTCCCTTGTGGGATTTCTGTGTGCCCCAACTGGTTTAAGTGTTCCTACAAGGAATGACTAAAATATGGTTTTAGCAAAGTTATATTATTTCTTATGGTAGGAGATCTGAGTTTGGTTACAACAGAGAAGACAGGGCCATCAAACTGAGAGACAAGTTCTAAGTGAGAGAGGACAAAATTGATAGAGCAAGATCTTGGGAGAAGATAAGACATGAGAAGATGAGGAACCCAGGCATAACTTTATTTAAAAAAAGAGAGAGAGAAAAATACCTCTTACTTTGGAACAGGAGGAAAGGTAAATCTGTGTTTAAAAATAGAGATATTTTGAGAGAAGAACTTGAGAGAGCCCCAAGCATTGACCTATTTAGAATGACAAGAGATGAGCTTGTCTTTATAGGTAAGGCAGTCAGATGTGTGTGAGGAGATTTCTGACCTGGAAAGAGTTGTAGCCAGGGTTGAGAGAGATGGATGTATGGCTTGCAATCTCTGTGCTTAGGCAGCTATGGAATAGGGGAACGAAAAGGTAAAGATGCCAGAGTTGATGATTGACACCCCACCTATGGAGGCAGTTTGGGAGTGAGCAATAGTAGGGTTCTGGCAAAAGCCCTGTTTAAATCATTTCTGATGGTGCCCAGGTTGGGAAGGGGTCAAATGAATCCAGAAGAATACTGATGAACAAGGGGGCAAGAGAAAGATATAGAAAATGGAGGCCCAATAAAGGTGAGGGCAGATTCAGTGGAATGAAAGAGCAGTGGGGTAAGAGATAAAGGAGATTTAGGTCAGAAAGAAGAATTTTCCAGTTTAAGGTCTTGGCAATAGAATAGTTCTCAGTGCTGAGCATATAAATCTGTGGATCAGTTATTGTCTAGATACTTGATATCTGGAGGAAAAGTGAGTTGCTCTGAGCTGCAGCATAGGGGTGCTCTCATTCCCAATTTCTTCTTCTAAAAAGTGGGAATAACCAGGCTTGCAGGACTATTATCTTCCTACATTGAAAGAAAACAAAAACTGGAACATATTAGGTGCTCCACAGTTTTGTTTTATTTTTTAAAGATTTATTTTATTTTTCTTTTTATTTATCCCCCCATTCCCCTAGATGGTTCACTCGGCGGCACCTGCTCATCTTCTTTTAGGAGGCACCGGGTCCTAAACCTGGGACTTCCCATGTGATGGGTGGGCACCCAAGTGGTTGAGCCACATCTGCTTCCCTCAACAATTTAAAAACAAAAATCCCCAGAGATTGTGTCTTAAATCTTCAAAATCTTGAGCCACAGGAGGGTCTATCAAAGCAATTATTTTGACATCCCTTGAAATCTTTGAGTCCTGTCTTTCCAAGTGCTTGTCCATGATTCCTGGAACCACTGCTTTCTGGGCTGAGGTCTTGGTTTAAGATGTGCAGCAGATAATACCCGAGAGCAGTCCCACCTCTCCTCCTTTTAGCCATGACTTAACGTTTTCCTTGGTGAGCCAGCTGCCACCTCTGCAGCTGCCCTTGGCACGTTTCCCCTGTGCGGTGACCCAACAGTGGTCACATCTGCTTTCCTTTTCCATAAGACATGCAGCAGACTTTGTGGGTCTCTGTCAGCATTTCCTTCCTTTTGCCTTCTTGTTCTCAGTTGTTTTCTAGGAGAGAGCAGAAATTTGTCACTGAGTCATCATGGGCTATCATGTAAGACAGAACAGCTCTTAACCTTTTTGTGTTAACTTGTGACTCCTACTTTACCCTCCAGAGCTCTGAGGCTCTCTCAAGGGAGAGGATTCATAGGAAGGAATTGATTTAGTGGGAATAATTGGTTGGAATGGGAAGTGATTCCACCTAATCCGGTCTTTCTGTGCAATTCATGGGGTATGTGTGGGGTGGGGTAGGGTGGGGGGAGTGGTCAATTCCCTGTGCTATTTCATTGCTTTGACATCCACCTCCTGAGATAAATGCAGGAAACACCATTATGGTATTGTATTAGTTCTTGAAAAGGTGCTTATTTGTGACTGGCCTGCTTAGAAAAATGAAGTGGAAAAAAAAAAGGAATGTTTTGATGCAGGAAAAAAACAAGGTAGTGGAAGGGAGAAATGGAGGACTGTTGTGAAAGACCAAGATGATGGGCTGCATCAGCTCTAAAATGTCCCTGGACTGTGCTCCTCTTGGCTCTGCCATGGATTTTCCAATCCTGCTGACATTTCCAAGTCACAAGTCAAGGGGGTATATTCAAAGAGCCTCATGATTTTGCTGAAATGTGAGTATCTGGGAGACCCTGTGGGTGGAACTTGCAGATGCTAGAGGTGGGGAGGATGGGAGTTGAACAGCAGGGAGGGATGTTGGTCAGGGTGGCCACTATCTGTGGAGTCCAAGAGTTTTACTTTTTAAAGAAACATTGTAAAGCACAGCCCGATGAGTCACTTCTGCTGAGCTGGGGTGGGAAATTGCTAGTTTTTGCTCTCTTATGGTTCCAAAAATCTGTAGGAGATGTCCTATCATAGGTCTCTTTATCTTGTTTTTACTTTGTCTTTAGGAAACCTCACAATGAACAAAACCTTCCCATTCTGCCCTGGTTGAGGGGTCAAATCCTTTGTCTCTCCTTTGAGCCCACAAAAATTCTAAGAACTATCCAGGTGCTTTCCAGATGAGGAAGCTGTGTCTTGCCCAAAGTCCTGTCCTCACTGTAGCTTTTCCCAAAATGTAGGACCAATCCTTGATCATATTTTCAGATCAGTCATGGCTGGACTTTTGTGCATGTTCTCACCCTTGACGTGGACATTTATCTAGAGGGCTTTCTTCCTGGAGTCCCTTAAGGACTATTCCTCATTACATGATGTCACCCTCTGTGGGTTGTGACTATGTGGAAGGCACCATGCTTATCTTTAGACATCCATAATTTTTACATCTCTATGAAATAGGTATTCTTTTTCTTCTCATTTTATACAGAAATAAAATGAGGCTCAGAAGGGTTATGTAATTAACTCAGAATCATGCAGTTGGTGAATGTATGAGCCAGAATTTGAACCCAAGTCTGTCCTACCCAAAGCCTATGCTCTTAACCAATATGTCAGGAACTCCCAATCTGGAGTTCATGCTCTCATCACCCCAAAATTCAATGTGAACGTTTGCATATATTTGATTTTCTGGGCGAGGGATCATGATCTATATCAGATCTTCAAAGCACAGTGGTCCTACAAAGTTAAGCACTAAACTGTTGAGTTGGTGGATCAGTTAGGTTGCAAATAAAAGAAAACCCACCTCAAAATGCCTGTATGTCAGGCTTCACATGCAGTTTAATCAGGATTCCTGCTCCATTTCTCTGAGATTCTTGGCTATGCCTATTCCATGTATTGGCTTTGTCCTCAGGCTTCCCTCATTGGTAGCAAAATATTTGCAACAGTTCCAGGTTCAATATCTGTTGAACAAATATCCAAAAAGAGAATATTTTTCTCCTTTCCACCATCCAACAAAACGGTGGGCTTCACGCTGGTTGAACCAATTAAGGTCATATGCCACTATCTGAACCAGTCACTTGGGCTGCAGATGACATGAACTGATTGGCTGAGGCCTGTGTTCTTTGCTGAGTGCCTTAGGCCGATCTGGACTCACTACTGGGTGGGGGGATAGGTCATTCTTACCCAAACAACATGGCTGCTTCATGATGGTCAGGGGAGAGGTAAAATGGATGATTGAGGAGGCATCCTACAATATCCAATATATTAATATTCTTCCCTTTGTATCTTAGAAAAGAAATTTCAGCTTCTAGTAGGAAGCTTTTTGGTATTTCAATGTTCTCTTTGACTTGGGGAGTTTAATATGCTGCAGACACATTTCCTCCATCCCAATTAGAGCCTATTTCATGAGGCAGGATGCCCCTACTAGCTAAGAGATATTCCTTTACATGCAGGTCTAATTAGTTTTTTTGCTTCTGGGAAACCCTTTCACACCCTAAGTTCCAGACTTCTTTGGCATGTTTTCAAATTGTTTAAGAGTTTGTAGTTTCTGATTCCAAGGGTGTGTGGGGAAGGGAAAGAGCATTTGAAAATGAGAATATGAAGGAAGACAAGACATTTTATGAGAAACTAAATGGAGTGATGACTGCATGTGTCTGAAAATATAATCATCTCCTTTTTTGTTTGCTTGATACAGTGTTGATAGATAAAATCTTGACAGCTCTGTTATGAAATGTTAAAATATAATTTAGGTTAAAAAATCTTAATTATCTTAAATTATAGTCTGAAGTCATGTTCCAGGCTTTGATCCTTTTATCGTGTGTGACAAAGCAGAGACTGCAGGTGCAGCTAATCCAGCTGCTGTGTTTGCATAAAAGAATGGGGGGAAAAAAGGTTGATTGGCTCACTGGACACTCCTGGAGGTATATACATGTGCACAGAGGAAAACCAGTGGGATTTTCCTCCTGCCCAGAAATTCTTGGTTGATGCTCTTAAATTTAGAGCAAGGGGCACTGTGGGTATTTCCATCCATTAGAGAATAAAGCCCAAGCTTCTTAGGGCAATATTCAGGCTCTACAGGGCATGGCCTTAAACCACCTTCTCTGGCTCAGGGAGATGTATGGTGCAGTGAGGAGCATGTAGGTTTCAGAGTTAAATACTAGACTCTTACCTCTCTCACTGAATTACATTAACTATTTAAGATCTCTGAGCTTTAGTTTCCTCAACTTACTATGAAAGTGAAGAAGATGCATTAATTTTCTTACAAGAGTCAAATACCCTATTCCCCCTCTCTGTCCCCTCCCAGATATTTAATTCTTTCTCCCTTCCTTTTATTCTTTTTTTTTTTTTTTTCTTTTTTCACTTTTTCCCTCTCCCATCAAGGAGACTGACTGTTCATTAAGGTCATGTGCTGCATGTCTCCCCTCCCCTTTTTATCCCCTGGGCCTAGTAGAGTGATTTGGAGCATGATTAAGTGCTAGATGCAGATTTGTTAAAATCAGTGTTCACCAACATTTTCCATCATCCATTTGGTCTTCCTAGCAAATATCAATCAAAAGAAATGAAATTTTACTGTGCTTAAGTGAGTCAGAAGGTGAGAAGACTGGTTAAGGTAAGACAGCATCATAGTGTGGGTGCTGGAGATAGACTTTCTGAATTCAAGTTCTAGCTAACTGCATGACCTTGGTCAAGTTACTTCTCTGTACCTCAGTTTCCTCTATAAAAAGGGGATGATAGGACCCATTGCACTGGATTGTTGTAAAAAAAAAGAACAGAGATAATGAACATGAAGTATATTTAAGAGTATAAGTACTTAATTATCATGAACTATTATTGTAGCTCCAGCAGGTTAATTCTGCCAGGTAAGAACTCTACTGTACATTCATGAAATTCAAGGTAAGTCTTATTCTTTCATGAGTCTAAAACTGAGCAAGAACAGAGAAAGGCTTTTCTCTCTTTCTCCTCACATCGTCCAAGGCAGAGACCAAGATATGTAGATGGGATGTGTCCCTCAGATGATCTGCGCATTGAAAGAGAGGGAGATGAATGTTGTGCCATGGCCCTATCATATGGTTGCCTGTTTGTCTATGTCGTGAGGCTGCCAGCCTCTGCAACACTGTCCTTTTGTTATGTTCAGGAGCTACCCATCATGAGGACTAAATTCTATATCCATTTTCTCTAAGTAGAATCAGTAATCAACAATTCTTGAGCACTTACTATGTATCTTTTCAGTACTTTTACGTGGGTAATCTCATTTAATTCTCACAACAGCTCCTGAAAGTAGTTCTTGTCATGATACCAACTCTACAGAGGAGGAAACCAAGGCACAGAGCAGTCATGTAAATGACCCAAAGTCATGAGGTTAGAAAGTGGTGGAGTCATCTGGATCCACTGGCCCTGCTGCCTCCACTCATGACGTCTCTGCCCCAGGGTTCTAGATGGTTCCATGAGTCCTTCAATACCTCACAAGGCTGCTCCTTCCCTCATGGGTGCTCTTCTCCTCTGATGTTTTTTGACACAGGCTCTGACCTTCTATTGAATGGTGTTAAAGGTTAATGCATTTTTGGACTTTACTGCCTGTGGCTATCATTTCAAAGGGGAATCGTGATTTGAAAGAGGCTTAGTGAAGTTTAATGAATTCGGTTGTCAGAAAGACTAATCTCTTAAGGTTTGGGGTGAGTTGAAAGAGAATTCAACACAAGCCGATCACCTTGATGCAGTGTCCTTGCTTAGGGCCTACGCGAGTCCAGTGGGAATAGAGATAAAAAGGCCCAGGTGCAAAAATGGGCAGCTGAGCATTTCCTTTGTTCCCTCAGCTGGGGTGTCCTTACTTCTGCTCTTTCTTTCCAGATGCTCTTCCCACTCACTGGCCCTGCCTCTGGCTCAGAAACCCTGCACACCTGCAAGAATGTGAGATTTCAGTTTTTCAGTAAACACACTACACATACTTGTCGTGGACCCCAGATGGAATTGAGCCTCAGAGGAGAAAAGAGAACAGGAACATTAAAAAAATTTTTCAACACACCTCAAAACCCACCTGCTTGCCTCAGAGGAAGCACCAGTGATTTTCTGGGGTAGTTTTTGTGCCTGGGAAGCTCAAGGGAGCATCCTCTGTCTCAAGTAGGGAAAAATCTCCAGAAAATGTTTCTCTCATATGATTCAAGCCCTTCCTGGAGTAGGGATTCTAAAATATGCTGAAAGGATCATTCAAAGTTCTGTCTCTTTGGGGCCTGGTTCTTTGGCATCTGCATTGGGGCAAGCATATTTTTCTTTAAAAAAACAACTTCTTTTTATTTATAGTGGTCTACCCTATAGAGTTCTTACGTGCAAAAAGGATGGGGATTAATAAGGCTGCAAAAGTTATTGTGGAAAACCACTTGCCCTCAGGTCTTTGTATACAGCATGCTAAGACACCCAGAAGAATCACTCAGCCTGGGTGCCAGGTGGGTCCAGGAGCACCAAGACTCTCAGCAGGGGTGTTCTCTTGCCTATTCAGAAGGTTTCTGTTTCCTTACTTTTGAAATGAGGGGCTATAAATTTGAGAGCTTACTGCATTGTCAGTCATGAGAAGCCAGATTCTGTGTTATGCTGCATATGTAGTATTCCAGAATTGAAGCCTTTAAAACAATAAGAGTATAAGTATTTGAAAGGCCAAACAAGGAAAACTACGAGCTGAAGAAAGGCTGAAACAAGATGTGACAAGCCTCATACAAATTATTCATAATTCCATTCTGATTTATAGCAGGAGTTGAAATAACACTGGTGTGTTTATTAGTTTTCTCCAATGAAGGCAGGCCAAATGGAGGCCTTTGGGAAAGAGATGACTTCAGATCAAAATGATTTTTAAAGGCCAAGTGGTCTTTTGGCTGAAAGTCTCAGAGATTTGGTAATTAGAGTTGGACTGTAACCAAGGAATAGGCTAAGGAAAATCTCAGCTATAAGGCCACCTGGATAGACTTTTCAGGGATGGATCCCCTTCTCTGCCTTTGTCCCCACCCAACCACACTCCCCAAATTGTCTCTGGCATATGAGGTTCCCATAGCCCAGTTGTTCCCAGAGTGGGTTTGATGAACTGCGTAATTCAGAATTACCTAGACCACCTGTTTTTTTTTTTTTTTTTTTTTTTAAATTATTTTATTTATTTATTTTTTTACCAGGAGGTCCCAGGGATCGAACCCGGGTCCCTCCATATGGGAGACGGATGCCCAACCCTTTGAGCCACATTCGTCCCTAGACCACCTGTTAAAATGTACATTCCAGGTCCCACTTCAGACCTACTGGGTCAGAAACTCTGGCAGTGCAACTGGGAAATCTTCTATTCTAGAAAATTCCCCAGATGATTCTTTATGCTTAAAAGTTTATAGACCAACTGCTGAAGCTTAGTAGCAAATACTTCATTGGACTGTGGCATAATCTAACTAATCTTTTTTAAAATTCATTAAGAGACAGCTCTATTATGGTCCATATTGGACACAGATGGGAAAGAATTTGATACATTTGAGTAGACTATATCAATGCTCAGAGAAATGAATTAGCAAGAGCTTAATAAGCACTTATGTCATAGAATGAATCCTCAGTATTGTTGGTTAATTTGTTGTGATATTGCCAGTGATAGACACTCGGGTTATGTGGCACAATGTTGTCCTCAAGGAATTTTCAAATCTGGTTGGGAAGTTAAGATAACAGTGAGGACACATCTGTGTACCCTGTGTGGTAACATATAATGGAGTGCTAAATTGCCTGATGTAAAAGTGAAATGTTAGATACAAACTGACTAGCATGGCTGGAGTGGAGGGAAGTGCGTAAGATGAAGCTGGATTAAATGGGCTCTAGAAGCGAAGTAGAGGAAGTTAGATAAGAAAGGGGAGCTACTGAAGTAGTGAAGGCTGTTGAGTAGCAGGGACAAGACTATTTCATGGTGTTGGCATGGTCTGGAGAATTGTTACTATTTCTGTGGGTGCCCAAAGCTGTCAGCAGCTCACATGCCCATGGAGAAAGTGCTGAGAATTCACACACATCTCTAGGGAGACTCTGTTTAGACTCTGCATTTGAGATAGATGGCCGAGGGCAGAAGGGGCCACTGAGAGTAGCTCTTGAGCTGCCAGGCCCTGGATGGCAGAGGAAAAGGTACCAAATAAGTTCAAGATGGCTGGAGCCAAATATGGAGTTGAGCTGAGGTCATGGCTGTGGAATCCAAAGTGGAGAAGGCCAGGCCTTCACAAGCAGGGCAGAAGGCCAAAGCTGACATTGAAACTAGCAAATAAGGAAAGACTTGGCACAGCAGAATCTGTGGAATTAGTCTGATTATCCATGGTGAAACTAGGCTCATGGGATATGTTCTCTGGAAATTCCCACAAAAACTCAGTGATGGGCCTTAAAGGGCCATCCCTTGTTGCATGGACAAGGGCTAGAGCAAAGCGCCACGCAGCTGGGAGCTATGGTCAGGACTGGATTTCCTCCACATGGTGGGATGGAAGGGCCATTCCATAGTCCACCCAGAGCTGCAAGTATGAAAGGACATTAGACTGTACGTATATATTGTTAATTTTCTAAAGTCAGGATGCCCCACTCTCCTGGTGATGTTCATCAATCAGCAAACCTGTACTTAAGGAAATCTATGTCAGAGAAGCAGAGAATGCTCAAACAATAAATGAGGTTTTAGATTGTAGCTCAGGGATGGCAAAGAGATTTTGTTTCCTCTATTCCCTCGGATTGATGGTGGCTGCCTGGAGTGCTGGGTTTAGGCTGGGTTCAGCAGGAAAGAATGCACTGATTGATTAGTGATGTCTGCCGTGGGTGTGGGAGGGGTGAATGAATGGTGGTACCAGTACCACCTATTTGCCATGTCTGGTTTGGTCCAAATCTCCTGACCTCATATGTGAAGAAATTGAAGGCCATAGGCAGTAGGTGTATTTCCCTGGTCGCAGAAGTTAAGGGTAGAGCTGGGACCCGAGCTGAGGTCTCCCAGTTCCTGGTCTGATGTTTCATGCACTGGATCACATAGCCTTCCTACCCTCCTACTCATCACGGGGCTGTCATGCTGACCTCTTTTTCCCAGTCCCACCCTTGGCTTCTGTTAGACTTTGCATTAGGAGCTTGGCCACATAACTAATTTGCACAATAGCTAAATTTGTTTCACATGTGAGCAGGACCCTTGGGGAAGAATTACAGGAAGAAGAATTAAAGATTGATTCAGAATTCACAAGTGCTGGACAGTGCAGTTAGATAGGGGAATGACAAGAGTTGACTGAGAGAGAGGAAGAGGAGGATTTGTAAAGAAAGGTATTATGAGGGAAGCAGCAGTATATTATCAGTACTTTACAGAAATGCAGATGCGAAAATTGAAGTTGGAGGCTGTGAGCTGCTGCAGGGAAGGAAAGAGACTGGTGTTTGTTGAGCAACTGCTATTATAGGTAATGCAGGGTCTTGGAAAGCACATTTGAGACGGGATTGCTGAAAACCTGACATGGCTAACAGACAGTAGGCACCCAATTAATGTTAGCCCCACAAGCCAGCTATGCTTTCAGCGTTTCATCCTTACAGCCACCCTGGGAGTGGAGATGATTAGCCCCATTTTCACAGAAGTGAGAAAATTTCAGCATGGTTAGCTAATTCTTCCGGGTCTGCAAGTCACTGACATGTTGTGGATTCCCAATACCATTCTCTTTACTCCAATGGTTAGAATGTGTCCTTAGAGAACCTACTAAATGAGAGTAGGAAAAGGGTTGTCTCTTTCAGCTTATTATCCTGCTCTCTGGTGAAAAAAATGTCAGCTTCTAACCTATGGGTCATAAATCTAACTTTATTCCCAATTCCTAGAATAGAGACAAGCTATGTGTATGGTGTTGGCTCTTGAGTTGTGTGTACATTCTTTATTGAGGAATTACATTAATAAGAAAACAGTGTGTTTGGAGCTTTTCTTTTTTTCTTTCTTTTTTTTTTTTGTAAGGTGCCGGGGATTGAACCCAGGACCTCATACATGCAAAGAAGGTGCTCAAGCACTGAGCTGCACCTGCTTCACTTGGAGCTTTTAAAACTGCATCTAAATAGAATCCAACAGCATATCAAAAGACTTATACTTCATGACCAAGTGGGATTCATTCCTGATATGCAAGGCTGGTTCAACATAAGAAAATCAATCAATGTAATACACCACATTAACAAATTGAATGAAAAACAAAAATGCATGATCATCTCAATAGATGCAGAAAAGGCATTTGACAAAATCCAGCATCCTTTTTTAATTAAAAAACACTTCAAAAGATAGGAATAAAAGGAAAATTCCTCAATATGATAAAAGGCATATATGAAAAACCCACAGCCAACATCATACTCAATGGGGAAAGGTTGAAAGCTTTCCCTCTAAGATCAGGAACAAGACAAAGATGCCCACTGTCACCATTGTTATTCAACATTGCACTAGAAGTTCTAGCTAGGGCAATTAGACAAGAAAATAAATTAAAGGCATCCAAATAGGAAAAGAGGAAGTAAAACTCTTACTGCGGATGACATGATCCGGTACTTAGAAAATCCTGAAGTATCCACGACAAAGCTACATGAACTAATAAATGAGTTCAGCAAAGTGGCAGGATACAAGATTAACACGCAAAAATCAGTAATGTTTTTGTACACTAGTACTGAACAACCTGAGGAGGAAATCGGGAAAAATTCCATTTTCATAGCAAAAAAAGACTCAAATATCTAGGAGTTAACAAAGAAGCACAGGACCTATGCAGAAAACTACAAAACAATGCTAAAAGAAATTTAGAAAGACCTAAACAAATGGAAAGTCATTCCATGTTCATGGATTGGAAGAATAAATATCGTGAAGATGTCAATCTTGTCCAAACTGATTTATAGATTCAATGCAATACCAATCAAAATCCTAATGGCTTACTTTACAGAACTAGAGAAGGCAATTACCAAATTCATCTGGAAGGGTAAATGCACCTGAAAAGCATTCTAAAAAAGAAGAGCGATGTGGGAGGAATTTCACTGCCTGACCTTGAAACATATTACAAAGCTACAGTGGTCAAAACAGCATGGTACTGGCATAAAGATAGACACATCGATCAGTGGAATAGAATTGAGAACCCAGAAATAAATCCTCACCTATACAGTCAACTGGTTTTTGACAAACCTACCAAGCCCACGCTAATGGGAAAAAACAGTCTCTTCAACAAATGGTATTGTGAGAACTGGATATCTATAACCAAAAGAATGAAAGAGGACCCCTATTTCACCCCCTGTGATAGTTAGGCTAATGTGTCAACTTGGCCAGGTAATTGTGTCCAGGTGTTAGGTCCAGCAAGCACTGGGCTAATTGTAATACAAGAGCATTTATGGACTTTGATCACCAGTGAGTTTATTGCAAAGATGGCTGATTACATTTGCATCTATCAGGGAGATTGCATCAGCAATGGGTGATGCTTTTATCCAATCAGTTGAATGCCTTAAAAGGGGAAGTGATTTCAACATTCAGAGAGAATTTCTCAGCTCGTCATTGGACAGCCACCTTCTCCCAGAAAGTCATCAAGGACCTTTCATCGGACTTTCATCGGAGCCCCTGGTTTGCAGCCTGCCTGCGGAACCTGGACTTGTGCATCCTCACAGTTGCGTGAAAGACTCTTATAAAATCTTATATTATTGACAGATATCTCCTTTTGGTTCTGTTTCCCGAGAGAACCCTGACTAATGCACCCTCTATACAAGAATCAACTCAAAATGTATCAAAGATCTAAATATAAAAGCCAGGACCATAAAACTACTTGAAGAAAATGTAGGAAAACATCTTCAAGACCTTGTTGTAGGTGGTGGTTTCTTGGACCTTACAACCAAAGCACGTGCAACAAAAGAAAAAATAGATAAATGGGACCTCCTCAAAATTACACTTTTGCACCTCACAAGACTTTGTCAAAAGGGTGAAAAGGCAGCCAACTCAATGGGAAAAAATATTTGGAAATCACATATCTGATAAGGGTTTAATATCCAGGATATATAAAGAGATGTTACAACTCAACAGTAAAAAGACAAATGACCTAATTAAAAAATGGGCAAAAGACTTGAATAGGCATTTCTCCAAATAAGAAATACAAATGGCAAAAAAACACATGAAGAAATGCTCATCATCACTCATGATTAGGGAAATGCAAATCAAAACTACAATGAGATATTATTTTACACCTATTAGAATGGCTGCAATTAAAAAAACAGAGAACTACAAGTGTTGGAGAGGGTGTGGAGAGATAGGAACACTTCTTCACTGTTGGTGGGAATGCAGATTGGTACAGCCACTATGGAGGACTGTGTGGCAGTTCCTAAAGAAGTTGAATATAGACTTGCCACATGACCCTGCAATAACACTACTGGGTATATACCCAGAAGTACCAAGAGCAGTGACACAAACAGACATCTGCATACTGATGTTCATAGCAACATTATTCACCATTGCCAAAAGTTGGAAACAACCAAGGTGTCCATCAACAGATGAATGGAAAAACAAACTGTAGTCTATTCACACGATGGAATATTATGCAGCTGTAAGAAGAAATGAAGTCGTAAAGCATATGACAACATGGATGAACCTGGAGGACATTATGTTGAGCGAAGCAAGCCACACACAAAGGGACAAATACTGTATATGAATGCGTTACTATGAACCAAATATATGTGTAACATATTGTTTGAGTAAAAAAAAATTTATATGTATCCATTACATTTAATTGAGAAATGTATATATTCATCTGTGTTAACTTTTTAGTTTTTAATTGCTTATATTTTCAATTATTAAATGTACTAAATAGAAAAAAAAAAAAAAGACAAGCACACAACGAACAGAGACAGAAAGCAGAGAGCAAGCACAAATGAGGGTGGGGCAGGGGGAGAAATAAACAAATAAGATGAATCTTTAAAAAAAAAACAACTGCATCTATCACTTCTGGTTTTGAACTTTTCCCTTTCCCCTATTTTTTGCTCAAAGAATCAGTGATAAGCTACTTGTTCCTTTGAAGAAATGTATAGCCTCCTGATTCCAGACTGCCATCATTTGCTTGTGGTATTTCAGGACATAGAGTATGGTTATTTGAAGTTGTTCAAAGAAGCATCCAGCACATGTCTAGGCAAGGCCTGCAGGTGGGCAGAGCTTAGCTCAACTGCTGGCTCCACCAGACTAATAACAGGGTAATGTGGCTCTCATCCCATTACCAACTTTAGAAACTAAGCCTGTACTTCTGGGGCCTTGCTGGAAACCACCAGCTCTTTCCCCAGCCAAGCAAGAGCAGTGCCCTTGGGGGCTATCTGCAGAGGCAGTGTGGTCATTTGTGGGCATTAAAAGCAAGCCAACTGGTTTATGCCATCTTTTGCTGCAAGTGTTTACTGCTGACAATGAAGCCAGAACCTAGAAGAGACTGCTGAAGAGTCATCACCGTGGTCTTGATAATAGTCTCACAACTACATTATGACTAATTTAATTTAGCATCATAGACTTACAACTACACTATGGGGGTGCAGAGGGTCCATCAATCTCATTCAACAGATGAGAAAACCACTAAGTGACCTGTCCAAGGGTACACTGAAACCCTAATATTTTAAAATGGAAGCCCAATGTCTACATTTCTGCAGAAAAGATTATTTAGGTGAAAAAAAAAATCAGATATTATTTTAATTACACTGTGCTTTTCTGGGAAGAGCTCATTCTAATGCAATGAAAAAGGTCTTGATTCTTTACTGCTTTCTTTTTTGGAGGGAAAGAGCAAACTGATGCCATCCAATAAAATAAACTACATGATATTTTGACAGTTCCTGCTGTCATCCTTTAGAAACTTTGCAAGTGTTACACATTTTCCCTAGTAAAATGTTGAATCTAAAAGTCTGTGTTATTGCTTATGATTTTTAAACTACATACATTTATTGTATAATAAACTCATAGCAGACACCTTAGAAATATCCATAAAAGCAGAAAACAATTATCATCCTAAAGTAAAAACTCAGAAATAATAAGTGTTTGCATTGCTATATTTCTTTTCAGTCTCTTCTATGCCTACATATGCTTATTTAAACAAAATTAGGATTTTATTGTATACAGTTTGGAGCCCTAATTTTCTTCATCCTATTTCCACAACATTAAAATTCAAATGCATTCTTTGGAATGACTGCATAATATTTTATCATTCTCTCCTTGAAATATTTTCTTCACTTTGCTGCTGGAACATTACTCTTGGTTCTCCTCCTTAGAATCTTCTAAGTTTCTGTTGTGGGAACCTCTTTCTCTCTCAATCTTTAAATGTTGGAATGCCCCAGAACTCAGTCCAAAGGCATTGGGCATCTTCCCTTCTTTATCTGCATTTACTTCCCTGGTGATCACATCCAATATAATGACCTCAAATATCATCCATACACTGCCAATTCTCAAATTCTATAAGCCTGAGCTTTTTCCTGAACAATAGACACGTGCACAGCTACCTATTTGACATCTTCACCTCCAAGACTAATAGACACATTACACTTAATATGTGTAAAGCTAAACTCCCAATGAACCTGCACTCCAAATTCCCCATCTTAGCAAACGACAACTCCATTCTTCAGCTGCTCAGGTCCCAAACCTTGTCTGGAGTCTTCTTTGGCTCCTTTCTATTATATCACATATCCAATCCCTCAGCAAATCCTTCCAGTTCTGCCTTGCAAGCATAATCAGAATTGGATAGACCTTACTTGACCCCACCTTGGCTGCAACCACCCTGGCCCAAGCCACCTTCACCTCTTGGTTGGTTGATTTCAATGGTTACCTATCAGGTCTTCACTCTGAGTCCACTCTGGCCCTTTGACAGTTTCTACTCTACATAGTAACCAGAAAATGCCATAGCCCTGCTCAAAACCCTCAAAAAGATTCCAATCTCGCTGCTAGTAAAAGCCACCATCTGCCACTGCTGCTCTCCTCCCGCTGCCCCTGGCCCCTTCTCCCACTCCTCTGCCTCTCTTTCACTCTGCTCAGCTTGCTCTCCCCTTAGAGCTTTGCTTCGCTGTGTCCTCACCTGATGTGTTCTCCCCCGAGAGCCACGTGTCTTGTTCCCTCTTTGCTTCAGGATTCTGTTCAAATACCAAATTACCTGTGAGGCTTTCCCTGACTAGTCTTTATAAAGAACAATCTCTCTACCCAATTCTCCTTCTTCACACTCTTACCCACTTTTATTTTTCTCCGTATCACTTTTTCTGTGTGACATACAATATAATTACATATTTATTTGATTAGTACCTGTATCCTCCATGTCTAGAACAGTACCTGGTACAGAGTAAATTCCCAATAAATATTCTTTAAATGAATAAATGATACATCAACACCATTTTCTAATCTTGTCTTGACTCCTTCCTAATTTAAATAATGGTGTGATGAAACTTTGCATGCATAATTATTTGCCTGCATCTTGGATTGTTTCCTTAGGATATATTCCTAGAGATGGACAGGACCCAATATCCCAACCCTTATCCTAGTGCTGGTCTACACTGCATTGGCAGGGAGACCCTATTCACCCAGATGCGGCTCATCTGGAGCTTGTGATCACTTGTAGGGAAGGTTGAGCTGGTTTATCTTTGCTAATGGTTTTGCTAAGTAAACAAAGGGCTGAGTCAAAGTCTGGTGAGCAGGAACACCAAATCCTTGCTCTGAGTTTTCACCTTGGATCTGTCTATTCTGCACCTGTATCTGGGCTGCTGTATGCTACCGATGAAAAAATCACAAACCACAAAAATTGGTGCCACTACTCATTTACGTACTCCAACCTCAACTGGCTTCTCAACACTGCCTGGTAGTCTTTCTTTGTGTCCCTGGTCAGTACTCTTTCCTATTATCTGCAGTGCCCAATTCAAACTTTTTTTCACCCTCTTCACATTTTGTCCTATTGTATCTCCTAGCATCTAAGTAAATCTCACCTCCTTTTTCAGAGAGAAAATAGAAGCCACGGAACAGGCACTTCTGCAACTTCTGCCAGAACACCTGCAAACTTACCTCAGTCCACATTCATCATTTTTCCCTCCCCTCCTGTCTTGAGGTAGCAGGTGTTTCTTCTCCTAACATGACTAGTTCCTTCATCCTAGGGATGGATCCCTTGCCTGCCTTCTCAAGAAACTCATACCTTTTTCATTTATGCCTACTTTTCTGGTGTCTTTGAACCAGACACCAGAAGCATCCAAACATAATCAAATATTTCCCATTACAAAGTGTCCTCTCTTGATCTCTGGTCACCCTCCACTGACCACCTTATCTTAATCCTCTCTTTACAGCCAAATTGCTTGAAAGAGTTGTTTACTTTCTACCCCTCCCCCCCTCCCATCCACATTTCAACTCGTTGCAGTCTGACTTCTAACCTAGACAAGAATATTAGTTAGGGTTCACCAGAGAAACCTACACAAGTTGACACATGAAATTAACCATCACACCAAGTTAAACATAAAAAACAGAAAACATCCTCCTTGTTGCTGAAATCAACTCTTGGTTTAAAAAAAAAATTTTTTTTTTTTTTATTGTGGTAAAATATATAGAACACAAAATTTCTCATTTTAATTACCCTTCTGTGTAAATTTCAGTGTCATTTTTACTACTATATCTTCTTGACACACTTTCTCTCCCTCTTAGTTTACAGGACAGCGTCTCTTCCAAGTAATCCCTTAATCCCTCTCACTTTTCTGCAGGGTCTGTTTGTCTCGGTCTCTTGTCTCTCTCCTTCCCCCCTTTCCTCTCTCTCTCTATCGCCATCTCTCTGTCTCTCTATTTCTGTCTCCCTCTCTCTTTGGTAGTGGTGTTTTCAATAATTAGCTAGGCTTTAAGTTCCAAGTCTCAATATATATATTTTCTCTTTTTCTCTGTTCTCTTTAAAGGATGCCCCTCAAAAAAGCAAAAACAAAAACACTATCCCTTAATTAATTATAATTCCCTGGGCTTTGTCCTTGGTTCTCTCCTCTTCTCATTCTACACAGTCCCATGACTTCAGGGACCTTCCATATGTCAATGATGCTCACCTCTGTATATCCTTATTTTTATTGAGTTTTAAGTACAATATATACATAATTGTATAATCATTCTTCCCATTTATGTGTAGGTTTAAATTTTCTCCAAGTTATTTTTATAGCGACAGTTACATTCAGTGGCTAATGTTGGAAAATCTTATTTCACTGGTGCCCTATTATTAGACATTTAGATTGTTTCTGATTTGGGACCATAATAAATGATGCCACAAATATCTTCAAACATGTTCTTTTCTCTGTACAGTAAATTGCCAAAGTCAAAGACTCTAAAGAGTCAAAGAATGTAAATATTTTGTAGTGTTTGATATATACTTACCTTCTTTGACTTGCGTAGGCTGAAGGAGATATCCATACATTTTTAAGAAACTTCAAATCGCATATCCATCTCTTAGGAAAAGTGTACCCCAATTTTGTTGCCAGTGCTGTATCATTAATTAGTTTAAACTTACTTAGGGAGTAGAGTTCTATTAACTGGCTACTGCCTGCTAGATCTGGGGCAGCTTTAGAAGCTGAAGGCAACTCTGAATGGGCTGGTATGAGGAAACCAATCACCTTTGGGAGGTTGGGAAAAACTTTGCCCATTGATGCCCTCCATTCTGCTCAGTGCTAAATGACCCAATCAAATCCTCTATTTAAAAGAGTGAAATTATGACATGATCAAAGAGAAGGCCAGTTATTTAGTTTAAGGCTGCTGTTTTGTCGGAGCAACAGTGAGCAAATAGCACTGGTTGTTTATGAAGATGACTGTACATTGCAGAGTTGGTAGACTGAGGTCCCTGAGTGTCTATGCTGTTGATGGGTAATGCCCTGCTCATGGTTCTCTGAAATAAACTTTGATCTTTGTAAATACCTTGTGCACATATTCTCCTTGTAACTTTGAAGGATTTGACTAACAAAACTCATATGGTATTGCTATACAGAAGGACAATTCCACCAGCGGTTATGGCTGCATGCAACTAAGTAACTAAAATTTAGCCCTTTTTTTTTTTTTTTTTTTTGGCGGGGGGGGGGGGGCGGCATTCAACAATTATAAAATGGTAGCCCAGTGCTGGTTTATTTGATTACTAGTTTGACAAACGCAGTGTTTAAAATGATCACTACTCTTAAAGCCTTTGGATTCTTCCTATGCAGGATGAGCCCTGAAACCCAGCAACCAATTTCTACTCTCCAATTCCTTGGACTTGCCCTGGACAACTAACAATTCAATGATAGACCAGCCCCAACCCAAAAGCAAAGAGTATCTTAAACTGCAAACAAAACAATTGCATTCCTATGCCCCATAATATCTACATCCCTTCTCACCCTGAAACAGAGTGGACATCATCCCAAATCCCTCAAGACTGAGGAATGAACAAAAATAAGGGTGAGTATAACCACTGACTACAGCAGGTTTATTGTTATTGTAGTTATTATCTTTTAAAAAAAGATTTATTTATTTATTTCTCCTCCCCCCCTCATTGTTTGCACTCACTGTCTGTTCATTTTCTGCTTGTCTGCACTGGGAACCAAACCAGGGACCTCCTATGTGGGAGGGAGGTGGCCAATTGCTGAGCCACATCTGCTCCTGCTTGTTGTGTCTCCTCATTGTGTCATCTTATTGCATCAGCTCGCTGTGCCAGCCCTTTGTGTCAACTAGCTGTCTTCCTCGTCTTCTTTAGGAGGCACTGGAAATTGAACCCAGGAAACTCCCATGTGGGAGGCAGGCACCCAACTACTTGAGCCACATCTGCTCCCTATAGTTATTATCTTGTATTAACTGAGTAAGTCATAACATTGATATTAAAATAAAATTTTAAATTAAAAAAGTTCCTTACTTATTTTAAACTAAGTTCACTAATAGAGAAACTGACCTTTGGAAAATTGGTCTGGTGTTGAGTGTCAAATAATAGTTTTCACTTATTGGGAATTCATCTAATATTGAAGTCAAATTATTCAACAATGAAATCACAGATTTACTGTAGGCAAAGTCCTCTGACTTATAGAATTTGGGGACCCATATCATCTCCTTGAACCTGTTATTTCATTTCTTTTCTACCAGATGTAATAGTTATGATCAACCTAAATGCTTTGATGTTCTTATGTAATATTGACCCCAACTGCAGAATAGTCATCAGTTAAATAGATAAAACAAATTTTTAGTCATTTTTAACAGAACATTGGTACCTGTGGTCTTAAGAATCTTAAGATGACCCGCAATGAGTCATGGCCTTGTATAATCCTCTTGCCTTGTGCTGGTGGAGACTATGAGTTGCTGCTAACCAAAGCAATATGACAAAGGTCACTCCTTCAGTGTCAGTTATATAAGACTCCATTGTCAGAGGCTGGAGAGACAGTTTTCTTTCTGGACTTGAAGAGGAAAGCTGTCATATTGCAAGAGGGCCTGTGAGAGGGCCACACGGTAAGGAATTGTGGGCAGCCTCTAGGAGCTGGAAGTGGACCCCTGGTTTAGAGCCAAAAGGAAAGTGGGGACATCAGTCCATCAGCTGCAAGTAACTGAATTCTACTAACAACCACGTGAGCTTAGAAGAGGATCCTGAGCTCCAAGGAGAAACACAGCCCAGCTGACACCTAGGTTATAGCCTTGTGAGACCCTGAGCAGAGTACCCAGTTAAGCCATGCCTGGACTCGTGGCTCATGGAAACTATGAGATAATAAATGGGCATTGTTTTAAGTCAGTAAGTTGGTGGAATTTGCTATGCAGCAATAAAAAAATTAATACAGTTCCCTTATCAGGGTAGTGTGTAAGAGATTGGATTTAAGTCCCAGCTTTGCCACTTACTAGCTATACAACCTTGGCAAATTACTTAACCTCTCCAAACTTGTTGCCTTAACTGTAAAATAGGAATAAAAATAGAACCTCTTTCAGGGTGATGAGGATTGAATAAAATAATACATGTAAATCACTTAGCATGATCTCTGACTCCTAGTAAGTTCTCAATGAATATTTTTCATTGCCAGTAGAGGTTGAACATTTCTAGTTCCATAATTCTAGCCATCTTCATTTTAATTTTCTATTATTTTTTTCTGATGTATCTCATGTTTCAAAGATTTTTGTCTATCTTATTAATTGAATTTAAGTAATAATTAATTTTTCCATCTATTTTTAATTTAAAACTACTACACAGAGTTTCTGATTTTGACATAATTATTTTGAGTAGAATAATTATAATTGATCTAATCTGGTAAAAGCAAAGACATCTGGTGTAGCGTTAATATAATTTCCATTAGCTTTTTAAATAGTAGGAATGAGGGAAGCGGCTGTGGCTCAATCAGTGGGGCTCCCGTTTACCATGTGGGAGGCCCAGGGTTCGGTTCCTGGGGCCTCCTGGTGAGGGCAGGCCCGCCCGCACGGCGTGGTTGGCTGGCCCAGCGAGCACAAGCAGCAAGGGGGGGATAAATGAATAAATAAATAAAATCTTAAAAAAAAAAAATAGTAGGAATGAGTTGTTGAACCTTGTTGGAGCACCAGATTTGGAGCCACAGTGTAAGTTGATTGATGGTAAATAGACATTGGGTGATTTTCTACAGTTAAGCAAGGTCATCATTATTTGGTTTTACATGTTATCGTGTTTTCTGAGGTATTGCTGGATAGGTGAGAGTGACTTAAAGAAAACTACCAGTTTAAGTGAACAAACAAATGCCAAGAGAGGAAAAGAGGAACATTGTATACAATATTAGAATTACTCAGGCACTTAAATGTTGGCAATCAACTTAAAAATGAGTTTTAGGAATTGTCTGTAACATCAACATTTGTGCTAAGGTAAAGTGGATAAATATACTCTATTGATGTTCTGCATTTATATTAGAATGTTTGTTTTTTTTTCAATGTAACATAAATATATATTTTTAACTTTATTTTGTACATTTAACAATTGAAAACATAAACAATTAAAAACTAAAAAGTAAACACAGATGAATAAATATATACATTTCTCAATTAAATGTAATGGATACATGTAAATTTTTTTTTTTTAATCAAACAATATATTACACAATATATTTGGTTCATAGTAATGCATAGAATGTTTTTATTTTATGATTCAATTTGTGCATTGCACCAATATTTGAAGTATGTTGTTACTCTTTCATCAGTGGTTTATTTCCTCTTTGTTGCCTTAAAAGCAACATTTCATTGTATTTTGAGTATCAAGGCCTAATGTGCTCATTTTCTAGTTTCTACCAGAACACTTCAAATTGATTGCAGTTTTGATAGGAAATTGTATTTATTTAATACAAGTTTCTTTTACACAAGCCTGGCTAAAATTATGACTGACAAGAAATAGCTATATTCAAAGGAACCTTTTTGTCTGTTCCAAAAGAACATTGAATTTTTTAAATGCAGAAAATAAAATCATAGCTTAAGAAGTTCATCTGAAAAGTGAAATAAATAGGATTTGCCAGTTAATATCCTATGTATGCCCTGAAAAGCACCACTTCTGCAACACAAAACACACACAACATATACTCACACAACACAAACACACAACAGGCACACAATACACACATCACCCACAATGCACATACACGAAACACACAAATGGCAACCTGTATAGAAGTCCCACAAGAGAGACCTATTGAACTTTGTTTAACCATGTGTTCCTCAAATTAATCTCAGAATCCTTTTTCCTCCAGGTAACCCTGATTCCTGATGACTTAGGGATTCATGGAACCCATGTTTTGAGTGGCTGCTCTCTGTGATTTTCCCCAAGGAGTTAAATACTACATATAATAAGTATGAGGTGCCCCCAACATTTACGGGTAGAAGATACATACCACCTTTCAAAACAACCCCCAAATCAGAAACAACACCTCCAAACTATGTAAAGAATACCAAGGATGGGGGCATGTCCTGAAAGTCTTATTTCCTTCTGTGTCTTTCTTTGGGTGTTCTGTAAAGAGAGAGGCAGGTTTAGGGACAGGTAGTCACTGCTTGACCGTACTTACTCATGTAGGTAGAGCGATCCTGCTGGGCAGTTAAAGATGGTCATCTTTCTGCAAAATGAGTCATATCCCAAGGATGGGAGCAGCATCTCCTTCTCTATTTCTCTCAGTGTCCTTTGAAAGACAGCCCATGGAGCACTATGATTTCCATTCATTAAATAAACATTTCTCTGTTTATTTAATGAATAATGAAAAAGGAATATATTTCACCATTTCAAGTATGTAGAGGGGGGCATCTGGAGGGAGCTTACTCTGAAGATTAAAACTGTTTTATCTTCTTAGGGAAACTTTGACATTTGCTGTCAGGATGCCAGACCACAATTCTATGTAAGCTCTCCTTAATGTTTAATTTTGACAATTGCTCAGGCACAGGCAGCCTTCATTGCTGAAATGAGAATGAAAGACCTGCATGGTTGAATGTGTTGATATTTTATATTTTGAATAAGAGCATGATTTTCTTCCATGACTTCTACTCTATTAAGGAAATTGAATTTCTTAGCAATTCCTAGATAATCCTCTTATTAGAAAATTACCTATTTATTAAGGCAAAAAGCAATGAAAGAACTTGCTAAAATTATTTTTGATTCAGTATGCCCTTTGCATGCTATGCACTCTATAAGCAGTAAGTAAATATATGATACCTTTGAATTTTTGAGGATTATTCTCACTCACTGAAAGTCCTATTTGATGGGCATTGTCAGCCTGAACATGTGCTAGAGACAATCTGTCCTTTTCCTTCCTAAACACATAGAACTAACCAGACTGGAAAGTTGCAAGTATCACCAAACTAAGCCAGTTTTATAGGACAACATCTACCCATAAATTAGTTTTCTGATAAAATGTAAAATTTCCTCTATTACATATTGAGCTGACGTTTTCACCAGACTTTTCCTGACTTTTTGTTGTAACATCTTGCAAGAAACACCAGAGTCACCCCTTCAAAATACACAGATGGTTTAGGAAGATACATTACTGATAGGAAATTTCTGCCCTATCAGTATTTCAGAGATGGGAGTTTCCTTAGCTCTTTTGTGTGTTATAGAGACTTGGGTCTGGGGGCTGGGATTCAGAGGGCAGGTGGAGCCTGTAACATGCCCCAGAGTCAAATCCTTGAGCTGCTACATAGAAGCAATCTGGGATCTCAAGGAAGACTTTTGGCAATATGTCCTGGTTCCCAAACTTGGCTTTGACCCTTTCCTCGACTTTAGGTTCTCGGCACCTCCCTGAAAGCCTTGTTACTGGCCCGTAGAACCCAGCTGACTCTGCCTCTTGACCAACAGTCTAGGCTTCTTTGTGCATACCAGAGTCTGAGGCCCTTGACATTTTTCTCCCCAACTAAAATGACATGTGGCATGCCCCTAACTTTGTAACAGCCTATTCAGAATTTAAACAGGAGCCTTGTCTGAGTTCTAATGTCATACAAAGTTAATCAATTAGATTAGGAGCAAATAGCATTTTCCTGTACTTACCCTGTTCTATAATGGTCCCATTTTATATAAGTTTTGTGCATTTCTCTCATTGCTTTGCACAGATCCTGTACTGCAGGAAAGTGCCTATGAAACACCTAACTCCTGTGTCACTTGTGTAAATACAAATATCATATGTAGATGATCTAGCTCAGAATGGTAGTAACACTGATTAATATGATGTTTATGTTTACTGAGTGCCAAGCACTGTTCTGCAGCTAAGTCCTTTAACCCTCAAACACCGTAAGTAAAGTCAGTGCTATTATTATCATCCCCATTTTACAGACGAGTGCACACAATGGCACTGTAAATACAAGTTACCCCGGAGATTTTCCAACTGTACTTGTTGGGAGACATTCTCTATGCCACACGATGCCCTAGGAATTTTTTGCTTCTGTTCCCATCCACAGATGCACACAGCATGGTGAGCCCCTAAAGCCCACCTCCAAGGACACTACCGTGGGGAGCAGTGCAAATGGCTCTTTGCTTCCTACCAGAGAGCAGAGTGGTTCAGTCAAATGCTTTTCTGGATGATTTGCTTTTCCAAGGTTGCCATGGCTTCTGTTCTAATGACTGACTTGTTGATTCTCCACCGCCCCTCCATGTGGCCCCTAGTTTACTGGGTTTCGGTGCTCTGCCCCTTCTCCATCAAAGTCTTAGCAAATGTCACGGTGACTCATGTGCCAGCAGAGAGCTTCCTCTTCACTTCCTCAGCTGCTTCTTGGTCTGAACTATTCCCGAAGAGAGGGCTCTGGAGCACTGAATTCTAGGGAGTTGAGTCTTTCCCACACAAAGAAGTACACTTATTCCTCTTTCCTGACTTGTACATAGATTATTTTGGCTTTCTTTTCACTTACCTCATTATCCAGAGTCCAACACTGATTATTTCATTTAAAGTTTGCTTCATTGAATTTATTAATATGTAGACTTACAAGTTTTCAATGCTTCTGGCCAAATTCTCTCTTAACCTTGAGAGGACAGACTTCTCTTGCTATAATACACCAAAGAAATCTTCCTAAAGCTAATTGAGCCCATTTTGAGCTTCTGTCTCTGGAGAAAAGCACTATCCCCATTTAACATGTTCCCTGCTTTTGAGCTGAGGCATGTGTCTTCTCTGTGTGTCCTTACATACCAGGAGCCCATGGAGCCCAACCTACTATGAGTGGTGTTCTTCTGTCCTATTGGTTCTCTTGGTATAATCACTGTGCGGTAACTTTAGCAAAATCACCCTCTGAATAAGTCTATTACAACCCAGTGCATTAATCCCTACTAGATATGCAGGGGTTGAGTCCTGCAGAGCTGGGTGGGCAGACAGGGCTATCACTGTTAGGAAGAGGAGAGAGCAAGAAAGAGCTGACAAAGCAGGAGCTCACTGAGGCCCCAAGAACAGGGGCCACAATCAGAAAAAGAGGCAGTGGCTCCTGATAGCCACTGACATGGATAATGAGGAAATAAGAGCCAAGTTGGAACTGAGAGAGGAAGAGAGTGGGGAGCCAGGGACACAGGTGGAGAGCCAAGGAAAAGCTGGACTAGGGTTCAAGCCCAGGCTTAGAAAACAGAATGACGAGGCTCAGGGGCATCTGCTTCCTCAGAGAGCAAAGGTTCTTCAGAAGTGACAGGTAGATGTCCCATTTTCTACCTGGACTAAGGGGTCTACTTCTGCTGGAGCTGGGACGTGGGAGCTGGTCTTATCTTGTGCGATATTCCTGATAACACATTGATGTTCTTTTCTATGGAAGGAATTTGGATTTTCCTGGATCACTGAATTAAAATGATCACAGAGTGAGTGAGGGGGGCAAGAGAAGGAGCAGCCTGAAGTTGAGGCACCCTCTCTCTGAAATATGTATTTTTAAATTTAGGCATTTGTTTGTCTCCAATCATAACATTCTATTTAGGAATGGAAGGAGATCTGTTTTATGAGTCAGATTTTTTCGTTTAACCATCTCATTTGTTATTCCTCTCACACAGAGTTATGCAAAAGAAAATTGTATAAATGGAATAATTACATTTCCTATTCTTTGATGACACATTTACCAATACTCTTGTAATAGCATTAGAACAAATTCTGTGAAAGCCCCCGGTTTGGGTGCAGAGGGGAGTAGTTGCTAGCATAACTTAATGAGTACATCTATCCATTATGCAAAAGGAACCCCAGTGGTCCACAGATCAGAGAGAGACATATCTAGAGAATAGTATTTCTGAGGCTTGTTTAAAGATATTACTCTAACTTAATCCATATATATGTATAATTATGGGTTCCCCACTTATTTTACAGGTACTTTCTCATTCTGTCCCTTCCAGAGAAGAAGCTCTTTGATAGGATAATTCTCATTTACCTCCAGTGTGGCTGGGATTCCCACGCAGAATCTTACATAATCCACATTCCTTCTCTCGATTTCTCTCTCAAAGTCTCATTCATTTTCAGTTTCCCAGACATATCCTGCATGATCTCACCTTTCCCTCTCCCTCTTAGGCCCCCAGCTCCCTGGCTCTGGACAGCACACTTTCCAGAACTTTCCTGGTATGCCACTATCCAAACGAAAGACACGTGTGGACTGGTGTGCATGTAAAGGTTTTTGCCTTTGTGCTTTATCTCAGTGGGAAGCACAGGAGGATGGGCCATTTCAGTCTCCAGATCTTTCTTTTTATGAAGATAATGATCACCATGTCACTGACGTCCCTGCAGGTACTCAGGGGCAGCCAGCCTGATGTGCTCAGCTTCCTTTGGCATTTTTACACAAGTGATGAATAGGGGTTGATAGGCTTGGTCAAGATAATTTTAAAAGTAGAATTAAAAAATTTTTAAAGTAGGTACTATTTAGTAATAGTATAGTTAATTCATTTGTACAGCCTATTTCAACATGCAAAGCACTTTGACTGGCCTCATGCCATGCACTGCTTGGGAAACATTGGCCCTGTCTTCATGATTACACAAAGACTAAAGCAAATGTCTTCCTTTGTTTCCACTGGAAAGTGTGACAGAAACCAAATATTTGCCATTGACTCTTCTGAATAAGCCACCCTATTTTCATGCTTTTCAGCACAGAATAAATCCTTCCCCTCACAAGCCCCTAGTGCTTCTAGTTTTATATCTAGCATTTAAGCTAAATTATGATTCAGGACCATATATTTGTCAATTTCCTTTGTAAGAAGGTGTGTCACAAAGAGTCTTTAAAGCCGATTCTTTAGTCTGGGCTTGTAGAAAACGCAGGCGGGCTGGCCCACAGGACATTACTTCCTATTGTTGTGTACAACAGCTTATGTCTCCAGTGGTACCCTGAGAGGACGATTTAACTAAGTTTTGGTATTTGGAAAATATAAATAGACTTTGCAAAATGGAATGAACAATCAGAATTTTTTCTGAGCTAATAAATGAGAGAGAAAATAAACAACATTGAGATGGGAGCTGGATCCCTGAACTTGAAAGGAAGAATAACTGTGTGTTTTTTTTTCTCATCTAAACTATTGAGATAGGCTTTGTGCCACTAGCCCCTCCATGGGCTGTGCTGCTGGGAATATTGACCAGCAAAAGGAGGGACAAAATGCAGCACTTCAACAAAAAACCTTTTTTTATTGAAGTATAGCATACATACAAAAAAGGATATGTATGTGTGAGTGAGTGCGTATTACATGTGTGTGCCTATATTTCCTAGTTCTGGTCAATGAAAAGGACTAGAAACAATGACCAGCCCAGTAGTAATGAGCATTCCTACTGCCTAGATTATGGTCTTGAAATACCATTTCCCACCAAACACAGCTAGTTAGTGGGGTTTCCAGGTTTGGGATGGGAAACGTACAAGATGTGTCTGGAAAATCTTGTTATATCAGATAGTGACCACCACTAGTTCATGCCAAAAAGACTCTAAGCCAACATGAAGAGGCTTCCACTGGCCAAAGAGGGGCAATTTAAGCTTCAAAAGGGTAATAACTGTAATTGATATTTTAAAAAACTGATCACTTCCAGAGGATTATGGGGAACCAGTTCATATTTTGTGTGTGAAAATTGTGTGTAGATAAAGGGAAAGAATCAAATATTTATTCCACTTTTCCTATATGAATGATACCACTGCATAACCAAATAGTAGATAAGGGAAAGCATATCTTTATACAAGTGTTCTAATGGATTAATTAATAAACAGAGAAGAAGTTATAGTACTAGAATTTCACCATTTTGTAACCCCCTTTGAATTAGTGGAACCAGGAGCTGAGTGTCAATAGCTGCTATCATCACAAAGAGAGAGACAACCAGATATAAAGTGAGTCCTGATGAAAGGACAAATCACCACTTAGCATCTTGCCAAAGGGATCAAACCTGAGACTGATCAAGCCTCTGGATCCAGCTGCCCATTTGCAGGAAATAAAGAGGACAGAGGGGCATGCTGAACTGCACCACGAATGTGCAATCAGCAAACTACAGATGGTGAGAACATCTCCAGGTCAAATTTCCCAATAAATTGTAAGAAAAAGAAAGGCATGGAGGGGGATCTTGTAGATTATAAGAAATTCAAAAGACATGTCAAATTTTAAAATGGGTAAGACTACCTATAGGGTTGAGGGATGCATACTTAAATTATAAAACTACAAAGAAACACAAGTATGTGATTACATTAAAAGTCAGAGTATTAGTTACTTTAGTGAAGAGGAAGGAACACTGTCCAAGAGCTAGGGCCTGGGGTGGTGAGAGGGAGAGCTGGGCCTAAGGGTAGCCCAGTGGGCAGTACTTGAAATGGACAGTTCTAAGATTTCTGAAAGTGACTGAGCCGTGTGTGTGTGTGTGTGTGTGTGTGTGTGTGTCCCGCTGAGGGTGTTTAGCATGACCTGCCCCTGTTAGGGTGGTTTAGGTGGCCTGTACCTGCAGATGGAGTACCTTAGAAAGGATTGGGTCTGAACCCAAGTTATGTCATTTCATAACCAAGTGACCTTGTTTCTTCTGAGACTTGGCTACATCAGCTCTAAAATGAAGATCAAAATGTCTACTCTCTGTGGCTGTTTTGAAGATGAAATAAGATAATGCCAAGTCCAGTGTTTCCCAAACTTGGCTACACTTCGGAATAGTCTATGGAGTATTTTAAAAATGTATACACACCTGGGCCTTGCTTTTGGCAATTCTGATTTAGTAACTCTGGGGTGGTTTCTGAGCATCTGTGGTTTTAAAAACCTTTACAGATGATCTTGAAGTTCAGGCTGAGTTGAGCCAACATTGGGTTGGAATATATAAGAAATCAAAAATGGCAGCATTTTCATCAAACTCCTCCTCTATTGCTACTACCTCACTTTCTTTTACTTCCTTCCTTTTTTCCCTTGTCATTAAGTATAGGCATATTGTGGACTCAGTCATGAGGTGCTGGGGGAAGCAGAGGCATGGAAAACAAGTAAAGACTGACAGTGTGCAAGCTGGTCTTTGGTTCCAGCAAATGGCTAGATGAAAGCTATGAGAAGAGAGGTCTTGGTGCTAATTAGTCAGCTTTACACTTCTATGATGGCAAATGTGAAAGTGTGGAAGGTGACACTGCCAGTACTTCATTTGCATGAAATGACTCTAGCACATGCCTTTCCGGTTTTTCCATATTTTTAAAAATGACTTTCTTCTAGAGAACTTTAGACATTCTCAAACAAAACATAACTGTTTTTAAATAAAGGTTTACTGAGTACCTACTGGATACAAGCCACTAGGCTAGGGACCCTGGGGATATGATTTCATTCATTTATTTATTCAGCAAATGTTTAATGAGCAGTGTTCTAGGTGTTAGAATGTACCAGTGAATAAAACAAATAGAAATCCTTACCCTCATTGAACTTATATTCTAGTGTGTGTGTGGGGGAGAGACAGGTAATATAAAGTAAACATAAGTACATCACAAAACATTAGGATTTAATGAAATGCTATAGAAATAGAGAAAGGAAAGGGAGATAAGGGGTACTGGGTTGCAATTTTAAATGAACAAATGTTTGAAGAAGGAGCGGGAGTTTTGGTATGTGGCTATCTAGGGAAAGAGCATTCTAGGCAGGGGCCAAATCCAGTGCAAAGTTCCTGAGGCAGACTGGGTGTGTCTGCAGAACAGCAAAGAGACCAAAGTGGCCACAGTGAAGAGAGAGGTTGAGTAACAAGGATGAGATAAGAGAAAATAGCTAGCCTATATCAGGCCTTCTAGGTTATTTCAGGCCTTAGACTTTTAGGTTGAGTGGTTTAGAAAGAAAGTCGTTGGAGAGTTATGAGTAGAGGAGGGAGATTATCTAAATTATAACAGAATCACTCTGGCTGCAGCGTTGAGAGTTGACTGTAGGGGGTCATGGGTGGAAAGGAGGAAGCTTGTGAGGAAGCTCCTGCAGGAATCCAGGTGAGAGTCTTGGTGGCTTGAACTAAGATGGTGGCAATGGAGGTGGTGAGAAGTGGATATATTTTGGAAGCAAATGGAACAGGATTTCCTGACAAACTGAAGTGGATATACGAAGAAGAGTGGAATTATACTGATTCCAAATGGTCTTTGTTTGGTTTTGTTTCTTGGGTTCTTTTGGTTTTGTTTTGGTGCCTTCATGATGGGACAACTGTGGATGGGTCCAGTTTTGGGAGAATTATTAGAGTTCATCTTTGGTCATCTGAGATTGAGGTGCCCATTAGACCCTCCAAAGGGACATGTCCAAGAGGCATTGGACCAAAGGGTCTGGAGTTAGGAGAAGCCTCTGGCTAAAGTTGCACTTGTGGGTGCCATTAGTATATAGATGGCCTTTGAAGGCAGAGGCAGCATAAGATCACCCCAGAGTGAAGGTGGAGAACAGAAAATGTTCAATGTCTGAGCTCTGGAACTGTCCAAGAGGTATGGGAGATGAGGAGGAACCAGCAAATGAGACTGGTGTGGAATGACCCCTGAGGTGAGAGGAAATCAAGAGAGTGTGGTGTCCTGGAAGCTGAGTGAAGCAAGTCTGGTGGAGAAGAGTATAAGAAAAACTTTGTCCAATGCTGCTGGTGAGTCAAGCTAGATGAAGACCAAGGAGTGACCACTGGCTTTAGAAAAGGGGAGGCCATTTGTTACCGTGACAAGTACAGCTTCTGAGGTGTGGAGGGGCTACAGCTAGCTTGGATGAAAAGGAGAAAAGGAGAGGAATTGGAGACAGTGAGCATCATTAATGCCTTTGAGAATCTTTTCAGCAAAGCAGAGCAGAGGAATGGGAAGAAGCTAGAGGAGGAACTGGAATCAAGAGAAGTGGTTGTTCTGGGGTTTGTTTGTTTTTAAATGAGAGCAATAATAGCAATTTTGTGGATGATGAGAGTAGTCCTGCAAGGGGAAGAGGGATTTGTGATTCCAGATAGAGAGGAGAGCTGCTGGAGCAATGCCTCTGAGTAGGTGGAAGGTTTTGGTCCTGGAGCACAAGTTGGTAGTAGGTGGGCATGTGATCAGGCTGTGCACCAGATGGGAAGGCAGCACAGGTGGGTGCAGATGCCGACAGCGGGTAGTTGTGTAGGTCTGTGTAAGTTCTTTTTTGATGGCTTCCATTTTCTCAGTGAAATAGGAAGCAAGGTTATCACCTGAGAGTGAGTTTGGGAGAGAAGATATCAGAGGCATAAGTAGAAGGGAGAAGGTATTACATGGTTGTCTGGGAGATTGGGGGAGCATATGGACCAGGGAAATATGCCACGGTTGCCTGGCAGCAGTAAGTGCTCACTGACGTTCATTGTCATGAACTTAAAGTGGGACCAAACAGTGTAGTTGTGAGTTCTTCCCCAGCCATGTTCAGCTGTTCAGGTGTAGGCACAGGTTGCTGGATTTAACCAGAGGTTGAGGTTTTGCCAAGTGACAAAGCTAGAGTGCGGCAAGGGAATTGATATTAGATGCAAAGGAAGGAGTCATTTGATGATTGATGAGGTAATCTAAGCAGACTAAAAGGGGAAGACATGATAAAGAAGGTAGTGGGATCAATGGATTGGGGATTCCTAGTGGGTTGAAATTTTGTTGGAGCTGGGGTAGTAGATGGAATGAGCTGTGTTTGTTGTCACCACCAAACATGGCTGGATGATGCTTGTCATTCCTCCTTGCAGTTAGATATGGCCATATGACTAGTTCTGGGAAGTGGAAAGTGGATGGAATTGATGTGCCCATTTCTAGGTCGAGCCCATGAGAATCTTCTCATGTAATCCTTCTTTTCTGTCTGCCAGCTGAATGCAGAGGCTCCAGCCCAGGACTGTGAGGACCTGGGGGAAGGCAACCCCTCAAGATGGACGGAGCCTGGGTCCCTGAATCATCTGTGGAAAGCTGTCCACCCAACCCCAGAGCACGCTGTACAACGAGCGAGAAATAAGCTCATACAGTGATTATTTTGTTAGATTTTGCTATCGTTTTAAAATTATTTCCCCTACCCTGACTAAATCAGAGACGTTGAAGCTTTTGATCTGGGAGAGTATTGCATGGGAGTGGATGGCTGAGGTAAGATGTCAAACGAGTTTGTTGGAGGCGAAGAATTCGAGTAACAAAGAGGACAGGTTGTTGGATGCGCCACCAATATGTACGTGAAAACCATCAAGAATAGGGGGAGAAGTAGTAGAGGAGAGAGTGGCAGTGAGCCAGGAGCTAAAATAATCAAACAAGGAACAGGGAGTAGATAATAGCCAGCCTGAGAGGCAGTGAGGGATTTAAGGTGATAGCATGAAAGAAAAGGCTGAGGGTGTTTAGCGAGGGAGGAGGGTTATGGAGGGCTGTGGAGGGCACCCTCTACTCCATCTCCAAGCTCAGCAGTGGGAAGACTGAGGAGCGCAAAGTCCCTGCTGCATGAGAGGGCCACAGGGAAGGCAGTGTCCTGGGGCAGGGGCCCAGTGGAAGGAGAGAAGAGGTGAAGGATGTGAGGGGTTTGGCTAACAAAGGATTGTGAATTGACACAGCACACTGGAGGCATTTTGTGACTGGGGAAGTGTTAGTAGATGACAGAATTAGGATTTGCAAAGCCTGATGGGACATGGAGAATGGGAGAAGTGGGATGAACTGGGAACCTGGGCTTCTTGTGGCGACTGACAGACTGGGAGGGGTAAAAAGCTCAATGTGATGAGTTCTGGAGGACCCAAGAGTGGTCATGAGACAGTGAGGGCTGGGGGCAGCGAGGGGTGGGTGTGTGGAACTCAATCTCGACTCTTGTCAGTGAAGGTAAAGAAGTCTGGAGAAAGATGGGGTGAGTCCTCACTCCACGACCGTACTCTGACCCATGTGGATGGAAGGAAGATGGCCTGGGGGAGGTAGGGTCTCCTACATGTGGTTAAAGAAGCTAAAGAGAGGGAGAGAGAAAAGATGTGCCCATATAACTAGGCTTCAGTGGGCAAATCAGAGCAGACTTCTCTTGAAATGTTGTTCTGGGTTCATTAAAAAAAACAGAGTCAATGTGCTGTTAATTCTTACATGTGACTGGGCAACTGTACATGCTCCACCTGCCCAGGTGAGTTTTAGCTATTTCATGAAGCCATGATGCCTTCTCACAGAGTGGTCTATGGACCAGCCCCATCGTCCTCACCCGGACGCTTGTTAGAACTGCAGGATCTCAGCCCCACCCCAGCCTACTGAGTCAGCAGCTGCATTTCAACCAGATCCCCGGGGAATTCATAGGCACATTAAAGTTTGAGAAGCCCTGTTAATGCATTCCTTGTTATTAGCAGGAACAAAACCGGTGTCTCCAAGACGAAAACTGGCAGGTGTAAGAAGCCCCAGGAAAGATGACATGTTACGCATCCAACCTTAAAATCACAAGTTCAGTGAGTTTTTCCCAGTCCTGGCAGTGTATTGGATTCATGTGAACTTTATTACAAACTAAAACAAACAAAGTTCTAGCTTGAATGACTCGAAAAACATTTCATTGTATCTTTAGGGAAAAATAGATCACAACAGACAAAGATGATTATACAGAACGAGGAAAAAAACAACTCTGAACTTTTAACCTGCACAAGTAGTCATTAAAGTCTTAGAATCACGATATTCCAGAGTGGAGAGCAGTGGTTTGACATGTTGGCTGCACATTTGAGTCGCCTGGGGAGGTTTCAAAAAAAAAAAAATACACTAAGCCCTAACCCAGATATTCTGATTTAAGTGTTCTGGGTTGAGAACCTGGCATCAGGTATTTTTCAAAAGTTCTCTGAATGATTCTAACATGCAGCAAGTATTAAGAGTCACTGGTTTAAAGGGAGATTATAAAACATCTAGTCAAACCTTCAACTTCACAGATGAGACAATGAGACCCAGAGATGAGGTGATTTTTACCAAGATCTTCAAGTGGAGGTGGCCGAATCAGGATTAGAATCAGGACATTTTTACTCTTCAGGGAGGTTCCCTCTAGGTCAACACCGAGCAGTAGAATTATAATGGAAAACACATGTAATTTAAAATTTTATAGTAGTCACAATAAAGAGTGGAAACAAGAGAAATTAATTTTAATAATATATTTTATTTGACACAATATATCCTAAATATTATCATTTCAGCATGTAATCAATATGAAATACTATTAATGAGATATTTTGCATTCTTTTTTCTTAGTAAGTCTCAGAAATCTAGTGTGTATTTGATACAGCACGCCTCAGTTCAGGCCAGCCACATTTCAATAGCTCAATAGCCACACGTTGTTAGTAGCTACCGTACTAGACAACTTCAGATGATAACAGTGCTACCAGTCTATGAAAGACAGGTTTCCACCCTGCAAGACAAAATGATTGCACGTATACGGTAGAAGGATGGCTCAGAAGATAATGAGGTATAATTCCGTATGATTTCCTATTTGCAAACAGCCTCTTAAAGACCATTGTTGAAGTCCAACGAGGAGGTAGGTTTTAAAAATTTTGCAAAATTCCTTGTAAAGAGGGAAATGTTATTTTGGATTTAAGTGATATAGGCAAAACTTTCTGTGATGCTATATTTAAGCATGCAAACAAATACTATGCTGAGTTTCTCAATCGCCTATGATACTGGGAAGTACAGATCCTCTTCTGATTTTGGTCTAGGAAAAGATAAGAATGTAATCATTGGCTCAATTTTCTTTTTCTCTCTTGGAACCAACAAGTATGAAGTGTAAACATCTTTTGAGATTTTGGTGTCTGCAGGCTGAGTCAGTGCTGGAATGAGGGATATGGGACGATAGACTTCTGTGGCTTGGCATTCCTGGCCTAATCCTGTCTCCCTTCTTAGAAAAAATACATCAATCAATGGTTTTCGTCCAAACCAGCTGCTGACTATAATAAAGACTTTCCTGGTATTAAAACTGGCTTGGAGTCCTAGGATCTGATTTTTACTATGTGTCTTTTCCCAAAGAAATCAGAGAACTCTCTTAGCCACTGGCATGTGTTAACTGTAACCAGGTCATATAGCTCTTCTGAGCCTGAGGTAAATAAGCAGCAAGTCTTAGTGACATGTGCTGAGAACCAGGTTAAACAAATTTCTCAGGACAGGACTGCAGAATAGTTTCCAAATGTTGGCAGTGAGGTGTAGAGGCACTCAGGAGGGGTTTCTCTCTTTTCTCCCTCCCCCTTTCACCTCATCTAATCACTTTTCACCAGAAGTTTTTTGCTTCCCCTGAAGCTACTTCCTTCCTGAAGTTGGCCATGGTTTAAAAAAAGAAAATATTGAGGTAGACAACATTTATTTTTGGTCTGTCCAAGCTTCTCCATTTTAATTACCCACCCTCTCTTCTGAAGGCTCTGGGGTGTGTCTCTACTGTCAAAATATGTCTCAGCAAAGAGTTCTGAACTTATTCACACCAAGGAGTAACCTGTTTACCTCAAGGTACAAAGGACACAAGGAGTTCTCTCTCCCCCAATGCATTGCAGTAGAAGAATAAAGAAGGGCAGAAAATTAGAACTAGTGGTACCTGAAAATAGCACTACATGGGCAATAACATCTTTCTAGAACTGAGGGAAGAATGAGTCCGTGACCCCTTGAGGGAGTAGCTATGAACCTGCAATTATGACAGTGTGCCACTAGGGGGCACTTCAGTGCCTTGATTGCCTGGCCAAACAGTATCAGGCCTATATCAATCAGAGAATAAGGTAATTTTTACTTCTTTAAATTTTAAATAATGCTACCAAAATTAGGTTTAAGATGATTCATATGAGTAAGTTATTACACATATCAAAGCCTAAGACAGATCTGATCCTGCCTCACTCCTTTTCATTTGCATCATTCAGGGTCAGCATGTTCATAGACCCAGGTGTGATGACATTTTTGTTCCTTCTGACTCATGCTGACTTCTTATATGGGAGCCACACTCCTTTATTTGGATGAGAGAGAACTTTAAGAAAGGAATTTCATCATTCCAATAGTCCACAGTATTCTGTGACTTCTCTTTCCCTTTTCCTCTGCTACATGGAATGGAAGGGGCTGCTCTCTATGTTGAAATGTGGGATTATTTTGTAAATTTCACTATGAAGAATAGTTGCAGTCACATGTATTGCTTTTTTTTTTTTTTTTAATGAAGTAATCATAACTTATGTCTGCAAGATGTTATAAGGACTTTTCCGGTCTAATTACTCTGAAGTCACTCATCACAAGTAGTCTGACACATATTAGAGAAAATATGTTTGACCTAATCTGTCTGAAATCTTACAATTCTCCACTTTATTTAAATATTAGGTATAAATTCTTTAATGAATGTAGGACATGCTTAGTGGATTGATTTACCTTATGCTGAAATGTAAGTTGAAGGCATATTAGAAAGAGATCTTAATATTTGACTCATGAGGTTGTACTTAATTTGGTAGGTAGTAGAGAGCTATTGAAGGTTTTTGAGTAAGGGGATTGATATTCTTGGAGTACTGCTTTAGCAGCAGGGAAAATGAAAAGAGGGAGGTGGGGACAAAGGATACCTGGAAGTGGAATCTATAGGACCAGGCAGCAGATCAAATGTGAAGACCAGCAAAGAAAGAAGAGTTAAAGATGACTCAGATTTTGAGCCTAAGAAGATGATACTGCCTCTGGAAAACTTGGAGGCCAAAAGTTGTTGGGAAGAAATATAATCAACTTGATATGAAACATGTAGTCTGAGAATCAAATGAAAATATGTATGTGAGGCACTTTGAGACATGTAAAGCACTATTCTCATGTAATGTAATAATTTAAAAATTATTATTTATTAAGCACAGGACAAATAATAATAAATAAATTATTATTTATTAAGCACAGGACATGTACTGTCTCAGATACAGGCTGAGCCCTCATCAGCCTGAAAATGATCTTTAAAACCAGGAGAAAGATATCTAGGCAGAATGGGACTAGGTCCTAGGCTTATCAGTTGCATCAAATAAGAGGAGGCAGTGAGAAAATAGCAAAAGAATCTCAAGAAGCAATGAAAACAAAGGTCACTCTGAAGAGCACAGCAGCTTGGAGATGACAGTGTTATGGTAGATAAGAGCATAGACTTTCAGGTAGGGTTGGCTGAGTCCAAATTCAGGTACCACCACTTGACTATGTGTATTATCTTGGGCCACTTGACCTCGATGTGCTTCGATTTCCCCATCTGTAAAATGGGGTTATTGATAGGATCTGCTCATAGGGCTGTTGTGGGGATTAAACGAGATAATGCTTGCAAGTGCTTAGAACAGTGCCTGGAACACAGCATAATTCAAAAATATTGGGGACGGATGTAGCTCAAATGGTTGGGCGTCTGTCTCCCATATGGAGGGACCTTGGTTCGATCCCTGGGACCTCCCGATAAAAAAAACAAAAACAAAAACAAAAACTATTAGCGGGGAGCCGTGTAAGTCAATGGTTGAGGCCCTGGCACCTCAAAACCAAACCAGACCAAAACCAAACAAAACAAAAACAGAAAAATGATTAGCTTCTAGTAGTATTATCAATGGAAGTAAAGACAGAGAAAGATCCCAAATGCTGCAAGACTCCATCCTAATAGGGAGATATAAAGACCAATGTATTTGGCAAAGGAAAATAAGTAGTGACATTTGGGAGAAAAGTTTTAGTACTGTTGTGATAGGAAGCGTGTCTCCAGAATATTAAAATTTAATTATAATGTAAAGCAAGAATAATGACAACAATTACAACAGGTATGATAACCAACTTTATTTTCTTCAAAGCAGCATACTGATGAAATTTGTTATATATGGGGTAAGCTTTCTCAGTCTTTCTCATGCATGTGAACAAAGGTTGATAAAAAAGTAACAATATATGAAAGAGTGGCGGTTTAGTATTTATAATACTAAGTAGTAGGCTTGCTTTCTCTCAGAAGAATATTTAACAGTACAATTTGCCAAAAGGAAGTAATCTAATTATCGTGTTTGTGCTGAACAGCATATTATCATGCCTAGGAACTGCATTAGTGAACATACAAAAATATTTACTCAATGAAAAACCTCTGAAACATTGTGTACCTTTCTAGAATATACCCTATTTCATGTATGCTATATGCTATACTCTATACTATATTATATACTATACTATATCTGCTATAATACTTACCCTAGGATTTATACTAGGTACACACCAGTGATTTAATTACATTTCTTAACAGATGCTTTCTTTAGGATCTTCCATGTTTTGGAATTTTAGTTGGCTATATATATGCATTGATATATATTTATCTCAAAAAATCTGTTTTTTGGAGTATGAACACTTGTAGTTCACTGAACTCTCTTCACTTAGAATATGTAAAATTAGGAAAGTAATGCAATCATATAAAAAAATGAAGGTAATGATAGTACCATTCACTAAATCACTGTAAGCAATTTGGTAAATTTCTTTCAGTCTTTTTCCATATATTTCTATTTACACATAGCTATAATCATGCTATAAATGCAAATTTGAGCCTGCTTTTTAATATAAAATTATTAGTGATTTTTCATTTTCTACATAGTCTCCACAACCATTGCTTTAATTATTTTATAATAATTCATCAAATAGCTATAGTAAAATTTACTGCTTTGTTCTCTAGCTGGACATTAGTTTCTTGTTTCCATTTTTTTTGTTAAAATAATAGTATTAAATATATTTAAGGATGTAACTTTTTCATATTTAGTATTTTTCCTTATTCTCTTAAGTTGAATGGAGGATCGAAGGGCATGGGCATTTTTCTAGCATTTGGTATATACTGTCAAATTACTTCCTAAGAAGATACTCACACACACAAACACATATATATGTGCGTGTGCATATGTATGTGTGTATGTAACTTTGCTAATAGAAAAAGATGTGTTGTTTTAGTCTGTATTTCTTCAATTGTAGGTTTGAATGCTTTTCTGATTGTATTTCCTTAATGTTATTTGCTTGATCAGCTCTTTTGTGTTGGCTTCATTTCTAGAAAAGTGATTCTTTGATTCAAAGTTAATTTAAAATGAATGGTTACCAAAAAATTAGCTTATTTATTTTTGATACCCCCATCCCAAAATATGGACTTCAATCTAGCACTACGCTATCCTTCTAAAAAAATGGTGGGGCAATTTGAAACATTTATTAAAAGTAGCCAGGTTTTGACAGACTGATGAAAATCTGAATGCAAGTCACCTTAGCATCTCTCTTAGCTGCAGAATTAGCTTCTGTTCCTTTCACGAAAACTAAACTTTCTGTCTGTTGAAAACACAGAAGGAGAAAACAGAAAGCCTCAGGAACGGAAAATGACAGGTGATGGGTCATAAGTCCTCACAGTTGCTCCTGCTGTCTTTGATTCATTCATTACATCCCTCTTGCCTTGGTGTATTATTCAGTTTGCAAGGAATAGAAACATCTAATGCATGCAACAGCATGGACGAACCTTGAAGGTGTCCTGTTGAGTGAAATAAGCTAGACAATAAAGGACAGATATTGTGTGATCTCACTGATAGGAAATAATTAGAATCAGGAAATTCAGAGTCAGAAGCCAGAATACAGGTTACCAGGGGCTGGGGTCGGGCTAGGGAATGGGGAATTAATGCTTAAATTGTAGAGTTTCTATTTGCGGTGTTGGAAAAGTTTTGGTGATGGAGGATGGTGTTGGTAGCACAATGCTGTGAGTGTCATGAACACCACTGAATTGTAGATTTGAATGTGGCTAAAGGGGAAATTTTAGATTGAATACATGTTACTAGAATAAAAACTTCAACAACAACATAGGACTCTACAACACAAACAAAACCCTAATGTAAACAGGGAATCCTAATGGGCTCTAGTTAATAGTACAATTATAATATTTTTTTCATTAGTTGTAAAAAATCTCCTGTGCTAAGGCAAGGCATTAATAATAGGGGGGTGGTTTATGGGCACTCTGTATTTTCTGCATGATTTTTCTGTAAACCCACAACTTCTCCAATAATAATAAAATTAATAAACCAATTCTAGCAAAAAGGCAGAAAGTAGAAGGTAGATTTAATGGTGCGCTAGGGGTATCTTCAGCTCCAGGTCAAAGATGCAGCTGCCTTCTCAGGAAGAGAATCACAGTGAGGGGCTCTTTGAGAAGGCCTCCTTTTTCTCCATCTGTCTCAGCTTCTTTCTCATTGCTGACGTTATTCTTTTTTTTAAAAGGGCTTTCCGTCATGGATCCAAAATTCCTAGGGAAGAAACTAATTGGCCTTGCTGTGTACAGAAATTCACCCGTGTACCAGTTGACTACTGCTGTACAGGCAGGGTCCTGAGGCCAGAGGCATGGCATTTCCTACTACAACTATTTGGGTGGGGAGAAGCTGTTCCTACAAAAGGGGTGCTAGACAAAATATAAAATAGCCTGTATAGTGGTGATGGTAATTGCATTGTGAGTGTAATTAACACCACTGAAATATATATCTGAATGTGTTGCTAGAATGAAATTAACACAACAACAACCATAGGACTGTACAACATAAATACCCTAATAGTAACTATGGACTATAGTTAATAGTGCAATTGTAATAATATTCTCTCATCAGTTGTAACAAAGGTACCACATTAATGCAAAATGCTAAAAATGAGAGCATACATATGGGAACTCTGTATTTTCTGCATGACATTTCTATAAACCTACAACTTCTCTAATAAAATAAAATAAATAAATAAAATAGCATGCCTAGTATACCTGCTACCCTATTCTTCTGCCAGCTAACTGCAACTTCAGCTTTGCATGAACTCCTAGTTTATTCTTATTTGTCATTTCTGCCAGTGGGCAAGATAATAGCACTTCAAAAGTAAGTATCTATGCATATGACATGAATCTGCTTTATTGTATCTTTATGTTCATAGAAATGTATTCTAAATGCTTAACTATTTATCTTGTGTGTGTATAGACAGAAATATAGAAAAGAAGCATTTCCACAATTGTGTTTGTGAGAAGTTTCTGGAGGAAAAAAAAGTAATTTTCTGTGGTTAAAATAAGTTCTGGAAGTACTGAGCCAAACAAAGATATACAATTTCTGTATATCATGGCTTCTCAGAGCCTTTAGTGTGTTAAGAGGCATTTCATATCTATAAGAGAGAGAGAAAACAGGAATTTCCTAAACATATTATATATTATATAGGTGTATATATCATATATATGTATATATATACTATTATATATATACATATATATTTAACTTGAGGAATATCTGTAAACACCTTGCAAATTTCCTAGAATGCAGTTTTGGAAGTGCTGGTTTGGCTTCAAAGATAATTACAAATTTCCCTTTGCAAAAAGAAGAGAAAAAGGGGTTGTGGGCAAAAAGGGTAATTTGTTAATATAAAAGCATAAAGGAAAAGGCAACTAGAGGAAGTAAGCTTCTTTGGGGGAAAAACAGCCAGACGGGAGGCATGGGTTCTAGCCTTTATATTTTCTATTGATTTGTAAAGACTTCAGTTGAGCGATGAGCTCTGCATCTTCTAGTATAAGTAGTTTGATGAAAATGTGTCCTTAATGGAGCACAAGGGTTTTTTTCATAATGTTTGTAATGATTTATGAAATACTCTGCCTCAGAATTTACTGCTCTTTGGAGAATATTTCTCTACAAATTTAAGGTCCAAATACTGTTAAAAAACAGCAATAGGTCTAGCGTGCTTTTTGGTTAGAATTATTGTATCATTATAACTGAAAACTAGATCTTTCCACCTCCTTATTTCTTTCTTTCTTTCCTTCTTTTCCTTCACTGTATCGATTCTTTTCCTTCAAGCACATTTACTAATAAATTACTGATTCAAAAACTGAAGTTATTTTTTATTGTCTGTGAGAACAGCTGTCAATGGCTATATAGAACTTTTAGATATCTTTATATGACCTTAAAAAAGTTAGTCTAGAAAGCTGATGTGGCTCAAGCAGTTGAGCACCTGCTTCCCACATGGGAGGTCCGGGGTTCAGTCCCGGTGCCTCCTAAAAACAAAACAAAGCAAATAAACAAACAACTCAGGGGAGTTGATGTGGCTCAGTGATTGAGTGTCAGCTCCCACATATGAGGTCCTGGGTTCAATCCCTGGCCCTGGTACCTAAAAAAAAAAAAAAAAAAAAAAGTCTAGTCCCAGAAAACAAACATTCATCCAACCACTATTTATCGTGCACCTGTTATGAGCCAGACTCTTTTCTAGGTGCTGGGATTATGGCAGTGATTGGAAGAGACAAAACCCCCGCCCTCAGGGAACTCCCATTCAAAAGGTGTGTATGTGCACACATGCATGGACTGAATACAAATAAACACACAAATATACAACATAATGTCAAATAAATGAATGCTAAGAAGAAAAATAAAACAGGATAAAGGGATAACACAAGAAAAAGTGATTGAAGGTGCCATTTTAGACAGGGTGGCCAGAGAAGGTCTCTTTGATCAGCTAACACCTGAGCAGATGAAGTGAGGGAGTGAGTCATGGGACTCTTTAAGGAAAGAGAGTTCCAGGCATCTAGAAAAGCAAGTACTAAGGCCCCGAGGTAAACGTGCTCAGTGTGTTTGAGGATCTGGAGCCAAGCTGGGAGAGGAAATCGGAGACTTAGTGGGGTGGGGGTGAGGTAGGGGTAGGGGAGCCAAATCATAAAGGGCCTTGTAGTCCATGGTAATACTTTTTATTTTATTTGAAGTGAGGCAAGATATAATATAATAACCAGGATACAAACATCAGGAACAATATGATGTATGCTCTTTCATTACTCTTCCTTCCCTCAATCATTGAAAAGAAAAGAAACACATGTGCTATCTGGTGAGCACTTGGGGAGAAGGGCCATAGGGAAATAGCCAGCCTACATGTGTGCACGCCATGATGAATAAGCCCTTTGGTAAATGGGGATGGTCAGGGATGCTGCTTTTCCGTTCAATTTGTTGTCGTAAATATCACTAATACAACCCATTGACTTGGTGACTGGGTGAAGAAAGGCAAATAGCACCAGGTTGGAATGGCCTGATGGTGAGTCAGAATCTCTCGGTTCCTACCTGCATGCTTTAAGTGAGTGGAAATCTATTGGTGCACAGAGGCAAACGGACACAAGCTGGGAAGAAGCATAAATCAAGTGACACCGAGCTTTACTGATGTCAGGAGCAGAGAGAGCTTTTTCTGAACCCTCAGAAATCCACCTAAGATACAAAGAGATTAAACCTGAGGAAGTAAACAGTCCTCTGTCTTCCTTGTAACACACCTATTACCATGGATTTCAAGCAGGTTCTCAGGCCTGACTCCTGGGAACATCTTTCCGTGGTATCTAGAAATGGTAACAGATTCCAGGTGCCAGGGCTTGATGGTGTGGGTCACCAGTTGCTCCAAACCCTACAGCTTTGAATTCTTATTCTGGCTTTGCCTCTGGGTGCTCTGTGTGGCTGAGTGGGTCCTATCGTTTCTTCCTCCCTGTCCCCACCTCAGGTTTGGGATTCAGAAAGAACCTGGGTTCCAGTGTAGCTCCACAACTTAGTCACCATGTGGTCTTTGGCAAGTACATAATCTTTCAGGGCCTCAGTTTCCTCATCTGTAGAATGGAGGGGCAATAACAGGGAGCTGTTGTGCTAGGAAAAGTGCCCATGGATGAATCTGGCATTTGGAAACACCTGAGAAATGTAATAGACCTCAGGATGTAATAAATAGGAATCCGAGCCTTCCCGAACCCTCACTGGATGATTAGTTTTCTTTGAGCGTAGTTTCTTCATATTGTTAGTGTTTAAAAAATTGAAATTTAGCTATAAAATATACACAGTTCCTATTCTCCAACTGAACACTCCTTCCACTATTCTCATTCCTATGGTCCATTCAGTCATGGAAAGGGAGGCGAACCCAGGCTTATTAAGCATCTACTGTGTACCACACACTTTACAAATATTGTCTCATTTGATCCACACAGCAGCATTTTAAATATTGTTATCCTCATCCCATAGTTGAGAAAACAAAATCTCTGAAAAAGTATGAATTAAGAAATTACCAATTGATAAAGTGGCAGAGATGGAGCTTCAATCTAGATCTGCTTGCATCCCAAAGCAGAATTCCTTCCAGGACGCTGGATTGTCTGCTGAGGGCACATTGCCATTAACAAATCTTCAGTGTTCCCCTAAAGGAATCCCCTGAAAACAAAATAAAGGGCCAGGAACTCAGGAGGTTTACAGTTCTGGTCTCTGAATCTCCTTGGGCCCTCTGAATAATGAATGTCCTGGAAGTGGGGCAGGTGCTGTTGCTGATAATTGACTATAAATATATCCTTGGGTTATACTAGACAAAGATGTGTTGAGCCTATTTTTTAAGTCAACCCCCTCTTAAGCAATTAGTTCTAGAGTGTTACAGTCCTTGCAGTTGTCTTCATTCTGAGCCTCAATCACCTTCCTAGGGGGATGCCACTACAGGAGTGACATAAAGATAGATCTTAAATCCTACCTTAGACTTCTCTTTTATAGAATACGTAGCTTGAGTTCCTTTAGATTTCTCATAAGGCCAATTTCTTGGTCTTTTAATCATTTTCACAGCTCTTTTCTGGACATTCTTTAAACCTCCCACTATTTGCCTACTGAGTCCAAAATTGAATATTTAATTCTAATAGGGTCTCTGAGAAAAAAACTAGAACTAGAGGCCTGTCCCCAAGTCCTATATGCTCTCCTCCTGCTTATATGCCCTGGGGGTGTGTGCTATGTTTCTGATACAGCACTAAAGTACTTGAGTCATTTTTCTCATTGTGAAGAAATGAACTTTGAAAAAACAATAAATTAAGAAGAGGACTATGGGAAGATGGCAGAGTAGGAAGCTGAAGGATTCAGTCCCTCCACCAGAACAGCTGTTAATTAGGCAGGAACTATCTGAATCAACTATTTTGAAACTCCAAAGTCCTGTAAAATACTGTACAGAATCCAGGGAAGAGTGGAGGAAGAGGCTGGTAATTTGCAGTAAACATCAGTGAATTGCTCTCTCCATACCGTGGTTACCACAACCCAGCCCTCACTCTTTCAGAAGACAACATAAGCTTTAGATCAGCTACTTTGAATCACTGGGGGTCTAATTGTCAGGGTGGCCATTGTTCTAATGTGTCCCAGACAAAGGTGGTAGAGGAGACTTAAAGACAGTATGCTTTCTTGGAGCTGCAGAGGACAGTTGAATGGCTGCAATTGCAGGTCAAGAAAATGCAACTTTGAGGAGCCCTGGAAGAAGCCCCTGGCATCCTTCCTAACTTGTCCCTCATCCCCTCTCCAGGGCAATTTGGACAGATGGTGCTTCCTTTGTTAGTCCCTGGATGGGAAAGACTGACTTTGGAAACTCCTCTCAGGCATGAACCCCTCCCAGAATTTGTCCTCTAGGCAAAAGAAGCTTGAGACAATGAAAGCAGTATAAGGAAAAATTGAGATGGAAGGCCTGGAGCAAAAGCTTACCTGTTTTAATTTCAGCAGTGGAGTACCCAGGAGAGAGAGAAGATCTGTCTCCAGGAAAGTAGAAGGGGCATTCACAATCTTTTAAACAGGATAACTCCTAAGGCCACTACCAAACACAAGCCTAGGACAAGACACAAGCCCAGCAAACACAGGGAAGACCCTACACTTTGCATTTGCCTTGAGCAGATCTGCCTGATAGGAGGGTTAACACTCCAGAAAATCTCTGTTATATCATCAGCTGTTTCTCAAGAAACAGACACCTCAGGGAATAAATCCATAGTCAACATTTTAAAATATTAAAATGTACAGTGTGAAACAAAAGATTACAAAACAAATAAGGAAATAGGAAATAATGGCCCATCCAAAGGAAAAGGATAAAAATCTGGAAAAGACCAGACTGTGGATTTACTGGACAAAGACTTTAAAAAATGATCTTCAATATGCTCAAGGAGATGAAGAAAAATACAGAGAAAGAACTAAAGGATATCAGGAAAACAATGACTGAACAATATGAGACTCTCAATAAAGAGTAGTAGGGTTTCAGCAGTAATTTGGAGCTAGCAGAAGAAAGAATTAGTGAACTCAAAGACAAGACAATTGAAATAAGTCAGAGGAGCAGAAAGGAAAAAGAATTATAAAAAGTAAAAACAGTCTGAGACCTCTGGGACATCATCAAGCATACTTATATATGCATTGTGGGAGTCCCAGGAGGAGAAGAGAGAAAGTGACAGTAGGGATATTCAAAGAAATAATGAAAGGAAACTATTCAAACCTAGCAAAACACATAAGTATGCACATCCAAGAAACCTAGAGAACACCAAATAGGATAAACTTGAAGAAAAATATGCGCTATCACATACCGAGCAAACTGTCGAATGCAAGGATAAGGAGTCAGTTCTGAAAGCTGCAAGTGAAAAGCAATATGTTATGTAAAAGGGAGTCCCAATTAGATTAAATGCTGGTTTCTTACCAGAAACCAAGTAGGCAAGAAGACAGTGAGTTGAAATATGTTGAAATATTTCAAAATGCTGGAAGCAAACAACTGCCAGCCAAGAATTTTGTATCCAGGGAGATGTTCTTTTAAAAATGAGGGAGATTGCTAAAGGTAAAAAAAAAAAAAAAAAAAAGGTGTTTGGTTTTGTGAGATATGATTAACCATTTTTTTCTCTTCATTTTTTTTTTTTTCCATTAATAAGGGGACCTTGCCTATCTTTTAACTAATCAGTTTCTGAACACTAGGGGAACAACTGAGTTAGTAGTTGGAATAAAATGAGATAAAAGTGCCTAGTCAGAACTTTTTAAGAAATAATGCTTCCATAACTTGTTCAATTGCCTTCTTCTATTTGATTTTTTTTTGAATTTGAAGTAAAGTTTTTTGTTTTAAAAGAGGGAGAGATTAAGGCATTCCCAGATAAACAAAAACAGAGGGAGTTCATCACCACTAGGCCTGCCCTACAAGCAATGCTAAAGGGAGTTGTTCAGACTGAAAGGAAAGGACACAAGACTGTGGTTCAAAGTGGCAAAAAGAAAAAAAAAAAATCTTATGGTAAAGGTAACCATTTGGGTAAATATTAATGCCAGTATTATTGTATTGTATTTTTTGGAATATACCTCCACTTCTTACTTTCTACAGGTGCTAAAATGCAAATGCATGAAAAATAATGATAAATCATATATCTATGGTTTTGGACATACAAAAAAAAAAAAAGATATAATTTGTAACAAGTACAGAAAAGGTAGGGGGAATGCAGGGATATAGTAAAAGTGAATGTGTGTGCTATTGAACTCAAGATGGTATCAAATTATATATGATTGTTATATATTTAGGATATTAAATTTTAACCCAATGGTATCTACAAGGAAAATATCCAGATAGAAATGAGAAGGGACTCGATATGGTAAAGTACAACAAATAAAATAAATATGAAAGTAGGCTTTAACAGAAGAATTGAAGGACAAAAATGTTATAAGACTTACAAAGACTAAATAACAAATGGCAGAAGAAAGTCTTGCATTATCAGTAGTATTTTAAATATAAATGGATTAAACTTTCCAGCCAAAAGGCAGAGATTGGCAGAATGTACAAAAGAGCAAGACCCAATTATATGCTGTTTACAAGAGACTTACTTTAAATTCAAAGAGATAAGTAGATTGAAAATGAAAGGATGGGAAAAAATATACCATGTAAATAGTAACGAAAAGAGAGTGGAGGTAGTTGTACTAATATCAGATAAAATTATTTTTAAGTCAAAAATAGTTGTGAGGGAAAAAGATGTTCATTATATATAGATAAAAGGGTCAATTCAACTAGAAGAAGTAATGGTTATAAATATATATGCACCTAACAGCAAAGCCCCAAAATATATGAAGCAAATTCTGACAGATTTGAAGGGACAAATTGACAGTTATCTAATTTATTGGCATACAGTTGTTCATAGAATCCTCTTATAGTCCTTTTTATTTCATCAGGATTGGCAGTAATGACCCCATTTTCATTTCCGATTGTCAACATTTGTATCCTCTCTTTTTTTCTTTTTCAGTCAGCTAGAATTTTATCAATTTTATTGATCTTTTCAAAGAACCAACTTTTTTGTTGATTCTATTTTTCATTCTCTATTTCAGTAATATATGCTCTAATCTGTTATTTCCTTCCTTCTGCTCACTTTGGGTTTAATTTGTTCTTCTTATTCTAGTTTTTCAAGTCTTGAGGCTAGGTTTCTGATTTTAAACCTTTCTTCTTTTTCATTGTAAGCATTTAGAGCTATAAATTTCCCTCTCAGCACCACCTTTGCCACATCCTGTAAGTGTTGGTCTATTATATTTTCATTTTCATTCACCTCAAGATACTTCCTAATTTCCATTATGATTTCCTCTTTAATCCATTGGTTGCTTAAGAGTACATTGTTTAATTTCCACATATTTGTGAATTTTCCATTTTTTCCTCTGTTGTTGATTTCTACTTCATTCCATTGTTGTCAGAGAAGATACATTCTATGATTTCAATATTTTTAAATTTATTGAGGCCTGTTTTGTGATTTACTTTATGGTTTATCCTGGAGAATGATCCATGAGTATTTGAGAAGAATATGTATTGTGCTTCTGTTGGGTGAAGTGTTTATATATGTCTCTTAGGTCTTGTTAGTTTAGAGTATCGTTCAAGTTTTTTATTTACTTATTAATCTTCTGTCTACATGTTCTTTCCATTATTGAAAGAGGTGTGTTACAGTCTCCTGTAAACACAGAACTGTCAATTTGTCCCTTCATCTTAATTGATGCAAAAAGGCATTTGGCAAAATCCAGCATCTCTTCTTGATTAAAACACTCAGAAAACTTGGAATAGAAGGAAACTTCCTCAACATCATAAAGGGCATATATGAAAAATCCACAGCTAACATCATACTTATTAGTAAAGACTAAAAGCTTTTCCTCTAAGACCAGGAACAAGACAAGGATGCCCACTGCCACCACTGTTACCCAACATTGTACTGGAAGTTCTAGCCAGAGCAATTAGGCAAGAAAAAGTAATAAAAAGCACCCAAATTTGAAAGGAATAATATTACCTATTTGCAGATGACATGATCCTACATACAGAAAATCCTGAAAAATTCACAAGAAAGCTCCTAGAGCTAATAAATGCACTCAGCAAAGTAGCAGAGTACAATATCAATACCTGAAAATCAGTAGGGTTTCTATAATCTAGTAATGAACAATTAGAAGAAGAAATCAAGAAAAAAAGTCCATTTACAATAACAATTAAAATAATCAAATATCTAGGAATAAATCTAACTAAGGAGGTAAAGGACTTGTACACAGAAAATTATAAAACATTGTTAAAAGAAATCAAAGAAGACCTAAATAAATGGTGGGACTATCTACCCAAAACAATTTACAGCTTCAATACAATCCCAGTCAAAATTCCAACAGCCTTCATTGCACAAATGGAAAAGCCAATCTTCAAATTTACATGGAAGAGTAAGGAACCCCAAACAGCCAAAACCATCTTGAAAAAGAAGAAAATCTTTTTCAAGAAGAAAATCTTGAAAAGTTTTAAGACATTTCCTGGTCTTAAACCTTATCACAAAGCCACAGTAGTCAAAACAGTATGGTATGTATCAACTCAAAAAGGATCAAAGTCCTAAACATAAGAGCCAGAACTATAAAATTCTTGGAAGAAATGTAGGAAAGCATCTTCAGAATCTTATGTTAGGCAATGGTTTCATAGAGTTAAATAAGCCAGTGTTGTATGATCTCATTGATATGATATAATTAGAATAAGCAAACTCATAGAGCCAGAATCTAGAATGTAGGTTACTAGGGACAGGATGGGGATAGGGAATGGGAAGTTAAGGCTTAAAATGTATAGAGTTTTCTATTTTGAATGATGGAAAAGTTTTGGTAATGGGTGGTGGTGATGGTAGCACCTATTGTGAACATAATTAACAGTGCTAAATTGTATATTTGAATGTGGTTAGAAGGAAAAATTTTAGGTTATATATATGTTACTAGAATAAAAATTAATAGAAAATCCATGGAACTGCACAACACAAACAATGAACCCTAAGGTAAACCCTAATAATAATACAATGATACAATGATAAAAATGTGCTTTAATAAATTTTAACAAATGTACCACACCAATGAAAGGTGTTAACAATAGGGCGATATATGGGAATCCTATATTTTATGCACAATTGTTCTCTAAACCCAAACTTCTATAAAAACAATAACAACAACAACAATAAATTAGGGAGCCAGGGCTTTTAATAGTACCTAATAGAGGCACTGCTACTACTATTGTTACAGACCATCCCTACACATACAATGTTTAGTTCTAGGAAAGATATACATGAAAAGGAGTGATTTTTTTTCCCCCACGAACATCAACAACTTACAAGGGATCAAAAACCAACGGTTCAGCTAAATGCATCTTGTTAGTATCCCTGCTCTGTAAAGCAGAAATCCTTAGTTAATAAACAGTCAGGGAATACCCCTAAGAAGCAAGTAACTAAGTAAAATAAAGAATTTATAGGCACAAATTGTTTTGAAGTTTTTGAAGTACCAAGATTTGGTCTATAATTTATAAATTTTGGGGAGTTTAAAAGGAAATATGTAGAATTTTTAAAAAGCAGCTGAATGCTTTTAAAACTACTCTCTCACATAGCTCTAATCACAAGGAAACATGTTTCTAATTTTAATATTTGAAGGTTCAGTATTTGATTTGGTTAATTACTTTGAGTGTTATAATCATTTCATTAAAATTTCTTTCAATTCAGTTTGAGGATTAGAAGAACTTTCGGAATTCTTATATGTGATGTTTTTATTGCATCTTTGGATCAAAATATTTTTTCTAAGTGAATATATTTTCGAGTTTCATAGTTAGAGTCAATGAAAAAAATGCGTCTTTCAACTTATTGAAATTTTCTCTCTAACAAATTGGTCATTAAGCATACAGACCCGGCTGTAAATCTTGTCTCCCATACTGGGCCAGAATGGCAACCTTGAGAAAATGATTAAAACTCTCTGCAGCTTAAGGTTTTTGTGAAAATTGAATGTTTTAACGGACCTGGTGTTCTTAATAGAGGCTTAGAATATGGTAACAACTCAAAAAAATGTTAGCTTCCTTTGCATCTTTTGTCAATTTCTATTTGATCAGCTAATGTGAATTCTAATCCAGTCCTTCAAAGTATGTCATCACACTTTTAATAGTGTAGTCATTGATAAGAACAAAATATTGATCACAGCTTTTGAAAGTCCAGTTGAAATGTTGTTGCTTACAAAATCAACCTGATTTCTTTTGTTTTTCTGACATTACCTTCATTATTCTTCATGAAGTTTATTAACTGGTGAAATTTCGACTTCTTTTAATATTGTGCTTTAGGTTGACATATGATTTTTGTTAACCAGCATGCCATGATTTTTTATCAATAGCTTAAGCATGTTTCCCAATCCATGTGCACCCCTTCCTTTCCTGTGGTTCCAGGATAGTTTTCTTAAAAAAAAAAAAAAAAAAAAAGAAGAAGAAGAAGAACATCTATTTTCCTGAATTTATTTATCCAGAAGATTTTTTCTTTCATAGAGCTTCGCCCCCCCACCCCACCCCCCGCTACAATTTTCCTAAGCGAATTGATACCTTAGGAAACATTGTTATTAAGATTCTGGCTAATTAAAAAATGTAGAAGATTAAATCATCCATGCAAAGAACTTGGCAGGGTGGTGAGCAGTTTATTAAATATTGATTTTCTCCCCTCTACAAGACTGTAAACCCTGAGGGCAGGACAACTGTTGTATCTCCTAGAATACCTAGCCCAATGTTTTGCATGTAGTAAGGGTTCAATAAATATTAGTTAAATTGAAAGAGAAAAAAAGGATGGAAGTGCTAGATCATCTCTTTGGGGTATTTTCAAATGTCATCCAAATGATCATCATATCGTCCTTGTGATTAGACAAAGAGCACCCACTCCCACTGATGCTGGTGACAGTCTCCAGTTTTACCTATTGTTGCCCCACTGGCTAGTTTGAATTTCTTAAAATTATTTAATTAAAAATAACCATATATATAGATTACATAAATGTCACATGAAAAATATAGGGTAGTTTGATTTTAGGATTTTTATATATGTGAAATTGTATTGGTACTTTGTTTGCATTTCATTTATTATTTTTGATGCAGTTTATAAAAGTTATTTATCACATGATGTTACTAATTTGTGAATTGCCTGGTCATATTCTTTTTGTCTATATTTCTTGGTCTTATTTTTGGTTTTGGACTGGTAGATATTTTATTTTTTAACTCTTTTGGATACTATTGCTTTCTAGGTGATAACATGGTGAATATATTTTCCTGTTTTGTAGCTAGTTTTAACTTCTATTGTCAGGTAAGCTTTACAAATTTTTAATGTTTTTTTTTTTTTTTTAAGATTTTATTTATTTATTCATTTATCCCCCCCTTGCTGCTTGTGCTCGCTGGGTCAGCTAACCACGCCGTGTGGGCGGGCTTGCCTTCACCAGGAGGCCCCGGGAACCGAACCCGGGGCCTCCCATATGGTAAACGGGAGCCCTACTGATTGAGCCACAGCCGCTTCCCCAAATTTTTAATGTTGTTGGTAGTTTCAATTTGTAAAAATTTTAAACCCCAATTCTTGGATACCGTAAAATCATTAAATTTTGACTCTAAATTTTCCAATGAATGTTCACATATTTTCCAATATTGTAATATTCCTTGGTGTACCCCACATTTAGTCTTGGGAATCCTGAAAGGCAGGGATATAATCAAATTGGTTTCCATCTTTTAAAAAATGTAGAAGTGGGTAAATAACATTAATCCTCAATTTTTCTCTACTAATGGGTGCAAAAATTATCACACTCTGTGATAAACTGTTATTTTGGTGGCTGCTGTGACCCACAGCTCCTGGTACTCACCCCCTTATGTTGGCTTTGGGCTTGGTCTTGACCTAGCTTTGGCCAATGGAACACTAGCAAGTATGATACAAGTGGAAGCTTGATAAGTGCTTGCATATGGAGGCTTGTTTTCTTGGAATAATTTCTCTTGGAACCTAGCTGCCATGTGGTAAGAAAGCCCAGGGAACCATGTGGACAGGTCTTCACAACGGAGAGCTAAGGCCCCTGGCCAACAGCCCTAGTTGAGGTCCTTGCTTACAGGCAGTACTTACTTGCCAGCCAGGTGAGCCATTTGTAAGTTGAGCTGCCCCCATTGACCTGCTGCTGCTGACACCGTGTGGAACACGGACAGACTGTCCCTGATGAATCTTGACGGACTTGTAGAATTGTGAGCAAATAAATGATTGCTGTTGTTTTAAGCCACTGCGTTTTGGGGTGGTTTGTATGTTAAACAATAGATAACTAAAACATGCTAACACACTCATTTTAGGCAATAGTTTCATCCCTCCTCTTGCACCCCCTTCTCATCCTCCTTCTCTTCGCTCTCTACCTGTTCCTCATCCTCCCCCTCTTCCTCCACTTCACCTCTTCCTCCTTTTTCCTCCTTTTCCTTTTATAACTCATATTCATGGAGCACTGTCTGTCAACAAGACTTACACAGGCCCTGCTCTGACTGAGCTTGTTTTATCCTCCTGCCACTTTAATTCATTACCAGGATGTCATAAACTTTGATAGATTTGTCTGACTTAACTTTCTCATCCCTTACAGAGTGCTAAATTGTTAACAGATAATCAAAAGATGCTCAGCCAAGGGAGAGGAACACATGAGATATTAGCCCATCTTCAAAGAGCATGACTGACACAGATGACAGAGGAAATGAGGTCTTACATGAGTTACTGGCACACTTAATAGACGATTCCTTCATGCATATCTTATCTGAGGGCAGAGAAACTCTGAACCTTCCTTTCCTCAGTGGGTTGTGAGCAGTGTGTCTTTCAACAGGTCCCGTGACTCCAGACTTCCCTGTGGAATATTTCCTGGCACCTCCTTGCTGGAGGCATGGTTCTCTTCAGTACAAATCAAATTTGTGATCCTGTCCAAATCCTGCACAGTTCTTGGTGTTTGAGAGAGGAGGCAGATTTGAGTAGCTGGGGGCAAGCCTGAAGGGGTGAGGTAACTCTTGGTTTCAAGCTAAAGAGAAAAGTAAATGAGTGGTAGGTTCTGGTTTCCCTCTAAGCTGAGTAGCTGATAAGAGGATATTCTTTGGAAATCCTGGAAAGGAAGGGAAAGTGGAAGAGAGGTTGTTGCACTATAAATACTTTGTTTACTCCAAAGCAGAGAAATAGCTGGTCATTTCCTCAGACAATTGAAGATTGAAATGTTTTCCTTTTAACTCTGTTGGGTACAGTGCAATGTTACAGTTCCAGGAATAGTTGAGTTCTTAGTGTTCTTCAGCCATTTATTAATCTGTGAACTTGATCAAATTATTTGATGTTGCTAAGTCTCAATAGCCACAATCTATAAAATGGGGAAAATGATAGTAGATACTTCAAAAGTTGTTGGGAAGAGCAAATGCTTATAGTAAATGCTCAATAAACATTACCTATTCGTATGAGCTATAAATTCTCTTGTCAAAACCTTAGCATTTTTCTTTGGTTGATCAAACCTATTCTTAACTCTGTAAAGCAACCTTTTTCTTGGATGTGTCCTGTTTTAGTTTTTATTTCATAAGAAAACTTTTAGCTTCATATTTGAAAACTTCTAGCTTCAGAAAACTTTTATTTACTCTAAAATGTATTTTAAAGTCATATCTCATGAGCCTTTTCATTCATAAGCATTTAAATTATCTGTGTAGTCAAGATTTTATGGTAAAGCATATCCTGCCCAACTCATTACAGTATGTAAACAAGATTTGTGAGGCAGCTTTGAGTAGTCCCTGCTTGTGGAGAGGTTTTGATTATGCATCGTTTTTGAAAAAGACCATTCTCCAGGGAACACCAGGGTCACTCTTATATGGTAAATGTTCAAAGAAGCTCAGTATTATGGAAACTTACTGGATCTTTAATTTTTAGCCAGTTGATTGCATGAGACTGTTGTTCATTCATGCACACATGTCATTTATTGACAGAGCTTGACAAATCCTATACTCTTCTTTCCCTTTCTTTCCACCCCTTTCCCTTTCTCTCTCTTTCCTTCTTTTTTCATACTTCCCTCCCTTCCTTATTTTCTTTTCTCTCTATTCATGATGAAACTTCCATCATTTTCCTCAGGATATACTGGGAGCTACTGTATTTCTTTGTGGCAAGTAAAAAGGGGCAATGACAGTCATCCACATAATCTTTAAACTTTAGCCTGTGAAATGGGAACTCTCCCTCTTCTGCTCTCCATTCAAACTGTGTTGTGAAGACTGGAGTGGAACTTTCTGAGTATGTTCAATCCTCCTTTTTCCTTTGGTATTGAGGTTATGGCACACCAGTGAGCTGGTTTACTTGGTCAACTTACCAATCATAAAACTTTTTGGAAGGTCTGTTTTATTCTCTGTTTCTCACTGGTTAGAAATAATCCTAGCAACTAAGTTTTGTGATGCCCTTTTATTTATTTTTTCTCCCTGCTGCCCATTGTTTTTTTTGTTTTGTTTTGTTTTGTTTGTTTTTTAAAGATTTTATTTATTTATTTATTCATTTATCCCCCCCTGCTGCTCGTGCTCGCTGGGTCAGCCAACCACGCCGCGCATTGTTTTTTGCGCTCGCTGTCTGCTCTCTGTCCATTTGCTGTGTGTTCTTTCCGTGTTGTCTCCCTTGTGTCATCTTGCTGTTAGTTCTCTGCAGCGCGAGCCAGCTTTGCCCTCACCAGGAGGCCCTGGGAATCAAACCCAGGGCCTCCCATATGGTAGATGGGAGCCCAATCGCTTGAGCCACATCTGTTTCCCTTGTAATGCCCTTTTAAACCCAGCTATTAAAACTGGTTTACTTGAGCATTCTTAAGAGAGACACTAGGTATGGGAGAAAGAACTAGGCGCATTGGATTTGAGGCATAAGAAGAATTGGGGGGGGATGGGGACAGGTGTCTACTTTTTATAAAGCTTCAGAGTAAGTAGGTCCTAAGTACAGCCATGTTGTATCTCATTTCTTTCTTAGAGATATTAGAAACAATTCAGGGAAGCAAATAGCAGCCAGATGTTTCTCCCCACCAGAATGGAGCCAAATACAAGAGATTTAATTGTAACCTGGAATCATTCTGAGAGCTTACAGCCAAGATGTGATATGTCCTTAGAAGTCCATTCACATATACACTAGACCAACTCATGGACTCTGTCGTTAGAAAAATGCGTTCTCATTTCATAACCACTCTTCATCAGTTACTTTCATGCCCAGTATTTACTCAGTGGGGATTTGCCTGTTAGTTCCATCATCCTGAGGTTTTCTAGTTCTCTTGCTTCTAGGAAAGGGCCCAACTTGAATGCCAGTTAATAACAGAGTCAGAATTTCAAATACTTGTTTTGATAAAGACCAAAGATAGCCTTCTGTTTCTTCATATATCTGCTTGGAGGGCTGTTCCCAAGCAGACAGGGAGGAACCTGGACCTATTTCTGCCTTGCCAGACTTGGGAGGTATCCTGTTATTAGCAATGAGCCTGAATTATAGAATCTGGAAAATCACTACATGCCTCTAGTGAACATGTGGGCAATGGCCAATTGATAGCACTGAACTGTGAAGAAGTTTAATTTCCATGATGGCTTGTATCAGTATTTAACAGTAATATGCCACAGCTCATTTTGTATAAGGAGCATTACTAGCTAATATTCTATGACCTATGGCTCATTCCTCCCTGTGTCCAGCCCAGCACTTAGCACAGTGTCTTGGCAGCATGTGGGCACTGAGTGAGTGCTGATTGCCTGGATGAATGCATGCTCTGTCCAGTGCTTCATCAATTGCCATCTAATAAATGTAATACTTTTTGTGAGTAATACTTTAAATCCTGATGTTGGCAGAGAACACATTGCCAAGGTGAGTGTCTGGGTATCCCTTCGAGTAACATCGAGTCTAGTAAATCTGTTCTAGTCAGCTAGGCCACCAAAGTGCAATATATCAGAAATGGGTTGGGTTTTATAATGGGGATTTACTATCTTACAATCTTACTGTTCTGAAGCCATGAAAATGTCCAAAACAAGGCATCATCAGGTGATGCTTTCTCTCTGAAGACTGGCTGCCGGCAATCCTGGACTCCTCTGTCACATGGCAAGGCACATGGCAGTGTCTGCTGGTCTCTCCCTTCTCTCCAGGGTTTCATTGCTTACAACTTCCGGCTTCGTGGCTCTTTCTCAGCTTCTGTGGATTTCTCTATTTCTCTCGGCATTCATCCTGTTTAAAAGGACTCCAGTAAGAGGTTTAAGACTCACCCTGAGTCATGCCCTACTGCAGTAACCTAATCAAAAGGTCCTACCCACAATAGGTTCATACCCACAGGAATGAACCAGCTATAAGAACATGATTTGCTGGGGTACATACAGTCTTAAACTACCACAGCATCCATGTTCTTCTGCTCTCCTAAGGCCCAGTAGAATGTCGCTCAGGGGTATAGAAACCTAGGTTTCCTGGATCCAGGAACATTTGGAAGAGAGGCTCAAATGAGGATCATTGGAGAGTGTTGAGTGGGCTGTTCCAGAGTCCTGAGATCACTTCTACAGGTGGCCTGGGAAAACATTCCTCTTGAAAATCATTGTAGCTATAGGGATGGGTATTTGGTAGAAGAGAAAGAGAAAGAACTTTGCCTTTATGTCCTCTGAATGGCTCCAAAATTAATTCTTAATTGACATCTGTGGGAAGAAAAACAAAGAAACTCCTCCTTTCAGGACCTTCTTGGGAAAAATTAAGGTGGTTTTCAGCTCCCGTCTTTCTCTTGTATCTAGTCTACCCCCTTATTATATGGGGGAGGAAACTCAGGAGTAGGGTGGTAGAGTGACTTCTCAGTTATGTAGTCAGCTACAGAGCTGAAACTAGAATGCAGGGCTCTCTACTCTCCAGATCACCATCGTTTTAATTAACTTTTCCCTCTATCCTCCACCTTTCCCCTTCTCAGAACTCCCCCCCTCCCCAGTCCTCCTCCCACTGTCATCATAACTATAATTTATGGAGCACTCACCGTGTCCCAAGCACTGTGCTGAGCACTTTATATGCATTTTATTTAATTCTAACAGCTGTCTAAGCTTAGTACAATCATAAGCCCTGCATCATGGATGAGCCAGCTGAAGTTTAGAGGGGTTAAATAGCTTACCTGCAGTTCTATAGCTAGTGCTGATTTTATAACAGGGTTGATTCCAAAGCCCATACTCTTAGACACTGGGCCCCAGAATCCCCACGAAGGGATCTGGTTTGTTCACAGTCTCTGTTCCTTAGGACTATGGAAGTTAAGGAGCTTACTTTTTTTTCCTATTATCAATCTCTCATGTCTGCTGTAAATAGCCCGACATAGTGCCCCATCCAGGGGTATTTTCACTTTGAAACAAGTCTATTAGAGACAAAAACAAAGGAATGAACCTTCTGTGGTAGGAGTTTCAATCCCCTGCCCAGCGCCCAGCGTAGTAGATCTGCTGTTCAAGGGGAGGTAGGAAGAAGGCAGATTGCAGGGTGCCCTCAATGCTGGCCCATCCTGACTCCTGGCTAGTTCATGCATGTGAGTTCTCAGGTCACTTTCGGGGGCTTGTTATAGACAAAACAATTCAAAGTGGTAGTGCCTATTTATGAGAACCTCCTTTGATGCCTCACATGTCTAATGATCTTCCCTTCCAAAGGCTCTGCAACCCTCACAATTTAATGTGATTAACAGCAATTTTCAAATTCCAGAAGTGTCTTGGGTGAATTCCCAATGTCAGTGAACAATGTCAGCTCCAGAGCCATTTACTGTTAGCTTGAGAGCTGTTTGCTTGGAGTGCAAACAATTCCCTGGCTCCTGCCTGAGGAGAAGTCGATTCCTCTTTCTTGGGAAAACCCTTAAGTGCAGATTATAAATCCTCTCTTGTAAAATCCAGGCACGGAGAGCCTCCAGATGCTCTCTGGCTACTTCCTGCAATGAGGAAGTAGGGACAGTTCATGTAACCGGACTTCAAACAGTGCCAACCTGGGGCCCCCAGAATCAGGAGTCACCTGAGGAAATGAGCAAGAAGCAGAGCAGGTAGAAAAGAGAGGGGCCTCCTGAGTTCCTCCTTCCCTGTGCGATGTGGGGTTTACACAGTGGCTCTTATTGTTCAAAAAGGAGTGAGATGCCAGGCTCCTGTCCTGACATTGAGTAGAGACCTAGCCCCTTCCCTTCTCTTCTTGTGCCCTGCCCCCTTCTCCAGGCACCTTGGCATTAGAACTTGTTCAGGTCAAGCAGTCGGTACAGGTGGTAAACTATTTTATTTGACACGTTCAACCTGTGTCAGAAAGGTTTCTGTTTAGTGACATAAATGTTTTCCTACCCCACACCCTACGCTTCACCCTCTGCCATCCACAAAGCTCTGGCTTTATTTTCTCTTGGAGAATAGCTGGGTGTGTGAGCAACGCAAGTAGCTTGACTTTTCTGAGCCTCAGTATTCTTCCTTGTGCAAAATCATCTCTAAGTTCCTTCCTAGCTCTAAACATCTCAACCTCTGATAAGAAATGGACCAAGCACTTTGTGGCTCGTCCACCTAGCTGAAATTTATAAAGGACTGCTGTTTTAATTAATTCTGCCTCTCAGGGTTTGGGTAAAGAGGCAGAGGTACCACATGCTACGTGCTCTTGTGTCCCTCCCAGAGAGCCCTCCTTGGAACAAGTTTGGGCTTCTCTGGGAGTGTCCATGAAAGCAGTTCACACAGCCTAAGATAGGGCAGACACGAGGGAGGGGAGGTGCCACACATTTGTTTTTGATCCTCAGAACCTGCCAGATGGACTCAGGATAACGGTCAGGATAACTCCTGACAGGAGGCCAAATTGGACAGTGCCAAAACCTGTGTCAGATTGTGCCAAAGGATGACACTTCCCCTCAGAGACTGCAGGGGCAAGGGCCTGGCTCCAAGGAGAAGCAGATGTGGTGCAGAAAGCTGTAGTATTTCCTGGTTTTGTTCATCGTTTTAGGCATGTTGGCCAGCAAAATAAGCCAACCAAGCCTTTCTTCTCAGTCTTCTTGCTTGCTTTCCTTCCTTTTCTCTTTCTCTCTTTCACTAAAGCATTCATTTTCTCTTTTCAAAAACATAACAAAAATCTTTGTTGTTGTATCTAAACAAGAGGGCAAAACTGCAGTATAGAGGTATAGTTTGTGTTTTATCGAGCATCCTTTTTCTAGGATAGGGATCTGCTTGGCATTAGAAGACCCGACCATCTCTATTCTCGTCAGTAACTGTTTAATACAAATAATTCAGGAAACCTGGGATGATAAGGATTTTAATGCTACGTATTTTTCTCATATACTTTAATAATATATGGCATGGCCTAGAAACTTCTTACACCTGTACACACACTCACAAATGTACTACTAGTTTGTAAATAACATGAAATATTTGTCCATGGAGGTGGAAGGGATTTTTGCTCTTGATTCACAACCATCTGGTTATATATCAGGAAATGAGGTATTTGGCAAATCTTTCTTTCTTCCTTCCTTTCTTTCTTTCTTTCTTTCTTTCTTTCTTTCTTTCTTTCTTTCTTTCTTTCTTTCTTTCTTTCTTTCTTTCTTTCTTTCTTTCT
>JAKSZT010053843.1:5387895-5406618 GCA_026826555.1 Tolypeutes matacus | reverse complement strand
TCTTTCTTTCTTTCTTTCTTTCTTTCTTTCTTTCTTTCTTTCTTTCTCTCTCTCTCTCTCTCTCTCTCTCTCTCTCTCTTTCTTTCTTTCTTTCTTTCTTTCTTTCTTTCCCTTCCTTCCTTCCTTCCTTCCTTCCTTCCTTCCTTCCTTCCTTCCTTCCTCCCTCCCTCCCTCCCTCCCTCCCTCCCTCCCTCCCTTCCTTCCTTCCTTCCTTTCTTTCTTTCTTTTTTTTTGCCTGCAAATTCTTTTTTTTTCCCCAAAGAAGTTAAACATGTGCTCCATGGCCTATGACCTGCAAGAGGTCTTGTACTATTTATCGTCATCACCCATGAGCTTGTGGTACACGTGTTGCCATAGAGCTCAGCAGCCGCTGAGTGCAGCTGCCTGAAGTTAATAATTCAGGAACCACCATCTGCGCTGAGTTCTGTCTCTCTGGCGTACAGCACACAGACACGTTCACAGGCAAAGGCCATGCTCGCACTCACGAATGAACACCCCAGCTCATCAGGGCAACTTTCTAGGTAGAAGGTCCAGCCTTCTGAAGAGTAAAACCTCAGGTGAGTCATAGAGTCTCATGTGTGGGGAGTCTGTAGACCAAGTTAGTCAGCCAGACAGTGTGACAAGTTGGACACTAACATATAACTCAGCAAACCACCAGGGGCCTTATCAATCTGTTAGCTTGAACAGCTTTCTTTTTATATAGAAATACAATTTTCCAGTTGCCGTTTTTCTGAAGGGACTGTTATGTATCACCATAGCCAGGCTAAGTGTAAAGGAACATCATGTGAGCTGCTAGAAGGGTTTATCCTGTGCTGTGACTGTCCTTCACTCATCCTCTGTGAATTGCCTTTTAGAAGGGGCTGGGGCTGTGGGCCTGGGGGCTGGACAGGGCAGATCTGGACTTTGGGTTGGTCAGTGAGGAGCAGAGAATGATCCAATAGATACTATCTGCAAGAGGAGGCTGGGACTTGGAACAGGCCAGCTGTCCAAAGTGTTGTCAACCCAAAGACTTGGGCAGAGAGGCAGTTTGTAGATGTATAAATGATACTAGGATGGAAACTAAGGTAAAAACAGAGTCTCAAGCAGAGGATGAGATCACACTTGGCCTTGAAAGTGTTTCCCCTCTTTCATCGAAAGTTAGGGGCAGAATAAATATGTTGTATTTTGCACTCAGTTTGTCAGTAAATTGATTATATTTGATATATTTAAAAGTGTGACATCCTGGGAGAAAGATTAAACACAAAAGGAGAACAGTATTTTTTTTTTTTTTTTTTTTTGAGGATTAGCAGGGGAATATATCCTTAGGAGAAAAATTGTATATTTATACTTGGATATACTGTAGGAAGTCTAAAAGTTAGGTTTTCCCTCAGCTTTACAACTGGTTAGGCGGATATATTGAAACTAGCCATTTAAGGCTTTGGTCTATTTCCTTGCTTAAGACACAGAGATATTGGCACTTATGTTTAAATTAGCATGGCCATCCTGAGACAAGAGGGACAACCTAACTGTGCCTTTCCACCCATGGTCTCCTCCCATGCACACCCAAAAGAGGCTGATAATCATTTCAGTGCACACATCCCCAAGGTAGAAGTCATGGTCTGTAGGCAGGCAGACCTAATTTTCTTTAGTTCTATTCTTGCTAGTGGACTATCCTTGGCAACTTATTCAAGAATGATAGATATGCCTTAATAGACAATTTTACAAAGACCATTCTCTCATCATCTATTTACCAAAAATGCATTAGCGTCATAAAAGGCATCAATTAAAATAACCAATATTTATAAGGGGGGCAAATTGTATATTTCTGGCATATTTAAGTATCTCACTAGATGTGCTTAGATGATGAAGAGTGCCAGAAAAATCTCTAGCCTCTAATAACTATTCTTTTGGAACAAAGAAATAACAATAAACCTAATTTATTGTTTCTCTTAATTCAAATAATTATATCCTGATATGATAATCTTCTCGGAAGGCAGCAGGTAAACTGGGAGATTGAAAATAAAGTCTCAAGCCACAGACAAAGGATCCCATAGTCTTCTCAGTGGTCTGTAGGCTTTCTGACTCCAAACCAGCCCACCCACTGCTGACAGAGTGCCCCCAAGGCTGAGGTCTGCTTCCTCCTTGACTCAGAAAATCAGTGAATCTCTAGAGATTACAGAATAAAGTCCTCGCTCCATGGAATGGCCTTTAAGTCTCTCCATGATCTGACCCAGCACAATTCTCCAGTTCCCTTTCCCACAGAGTCACTTGACCCCACCCAGAATAGGCACACCCTAGACTCTCAGCAAACTGCTCACTGCTCCCAGGACACACCCTTTTCCTATGCGTCTGCCCTTGCTCACGTTGGGCTTTCTTTTCTGCCAGCGGATGCTCCCACCCCCAGCTTTGCTCTTGGAAATCTGACCCTTTCTTTATTCCCTGAGTCAGAATTGACCACTCCCTCTTCTACCTTCCTCCAACACTACAGTAGGTCTTCCTTCTGTTTTGTACTAGTTGTGTTTACCTCTGTGCATTTCCCACATTAATCTGTCAGGCTACTGCTTTGAGGGATATTTTGTAATTAACCTTTCATCCCCCACGGCTACTTGAAAATAGTAGGTGCTCAATAAATGTTAAATCTACTACTTTCCTCTATAGTAGATATTACCCATCACATGAATGTGCTAAATATTTTAGCAGGTACATGTATATCTAATGAAACCTCACTAATCTAGATTAAATTTAAGATTCTAGTCTGAACTAGAAAAATATCTCATCATTAAAACATTGTTTCAGAAATATAACAATTACTTTTGAGTAACTGTAGTTGCTGGAGTTAGGTTGTGAAGTGGTTCTCGTTTAACTGATCAGTTTGGAATTATTATATCAAATAGCCTGAACAGTGCCCCCCTTTGCTTCAAATCCAGTCAAATTGTGGACACCTAAATAGAAGGTTCCATAGTGTTTAATCTCCTAAGAGAACCGTGTACTTAGTATTTTTATTTCTATTGTATTTATATTATAGATTGGCTCAATAGGCACTTGTCACAGAGTAAACTTTATGTGAAAATTAGTGAAATTTCTCTGACCTAAGTAAAAAAGAAAAGTTTTATTCTACAAGGCAGGGGTTCTTAACAAGGGGTCCATGAGCTTGAATTGAAATTCAAAAAAATATTATTCTTCTGGGGATGTGTTGGTGCGGGTGTGATGTATTTATTAAATAATACAAAGTATAGTGTGGGCTTAGTAAGGGGTCCATGGTTTTTACCTGACTGGCAACGGGGTCTGTGGAACAAAAAAGGTTAAGAACCTCTGCTATAGAGCAAAATAAAGGGGAATAAGGAAGTAAAACCTTTATTTTTCCTTTTTTGCACTTCAAAGGTGCAGGGAATGTTGGTTTGTTGAGTTAAAATTATTCCTTGATTACAGACCATTAGTATTTTGAGCAGATTTTACAAAGGTTTATAACATGGTAACATTTTATGCTAGTTTCAGATAACAGTGATACATCTAATAGGTGCTTTCTTTAAATACAATAAAAAGCATAGCATTTTAGAATTGTGGTATAAAGGAACAGCTATTTTATTCTTTATCTTTTTTTCTATTGTAATTAATAACTGGAGTTTCATCATTTGTAGAGACCAGCCATATGAAACATACAAAACAGATGTCTATATTTTATTTTATTTTATTTTTAAAGATTTTATTTATTTATTCATTTATCCCGCCCCCCTTGCTGCTTGTGCTCGCTGGGTCAGCTAACCACGCCGTGCGGGCGGGCTTGCCTTCACCAGGAGGCCCTGGGAACTGAACCTGGGGCCTCCCATATGGTAAATGGGAGCCCTACTGATTGAGCCACAGCCGCTTCCCAGATGTCTATATTTTATAAGTGCTAGTATATGTATAGTAGTAGTAACTAACATTTGATGGGCACCTACTATGTGTCAGACACTTATTTTAAGTTTTTTACATTTATTAAATCAGTTATTTCTATAAAGTCATTTAATTCCTGTAGACTTTAGCCAACATTATAGAATTATTTTACTTTAGAGATGGGAACAGGCACAGAACGGTTGAGTAATCTGCCTGAAGTCACACAACTGATAGATTGTAGAGCCAGGATACTAAGGCAGTGCTGCCTCTCACGTAGGGAATGAGTGGAACACCACTGAGAGATAAAAACAAAAACAGTCTATGCCTCAATGAGGCCTGGGTCTAATAGTGAATCTGAGACATATACACAAAATTCCAAGGGGTGAAAAATACAGAAGACAATAGTAAGTTCAAACAAAGGGCTGATGGATGTCAGCAGAGGAAGTATTCTGGCTAAGGGAGATGGGGAAGACTACCTGGAGGTGGTGGCATTTTAGCTGGGTTGTCCAGATGGAAAGGATTTTGTCACTTAGAGATGGTAGTTGTGGGGGAGGGGAACAAAGAGAGCAATGGCTATAGTCAAAAGAATCTGTTGTAAACCCTGAGATTCCTTGTGGCTTGGCTGAAACTCTGGGCTCATGGGCAGAAGTAATGTGAGATTAAGGTTAGAAAGGCATTTGGGTCCACATTGTGGAAGGTCTTTAATGTTCACATGAGAAATTTATACTTTCCTGGGGAGGAAATGGGAAGCTGTTGATGGTGTTTGAACAGGGAAGCAACATGCTAAGAGCAGATCTTTTAAAAGCCAACTTTTAAAAGGTCTCAGATCTCTCCAATAGGAAGGATGAGGATGCCTTTAATAGAAATAAGGAGGAGCAAGCTTGAGGAAGGAAAGGATGAGTTCAGTTTTGCACGGGCAGATGGAAGGTTGTCCTTTTAGATAGACATGGAGCTCTGGAGGGAGATTGGGCTGGAATCCAGGCCTAGAGGGTTACCTACAAAGGTAAGAGGGCAGGTAGGCAGCACAATTCTGTAGGCCCATGTGCAAGGGCTGTGCACTCAAGTGTGCCACAATTTTCATTTGCCCAATTAGTATTTTGTGGGCAGAGTTGGAGTCCTACCTCCTTCCACATAAAATGATGTATGTGGAGAGAGCTCTCTGGATGGGGGTAAAGGGGTATGGTAGATTGATTTATCTACCCCAATTTAGATATGTTCTTAATCTTAATCCAGATTCCTGTGAGTGTGTCTATAAATAGGATCTCTTGAAAAAGTCATGAGGTTGGGTCTTAATCTGGACTTCTGAAAGCTTTATAAGGAGAAAGAAACTGGAAGCCATAGTGAGAGAAAGTCACAGAAAGAAGCCGGAAGCTAGCAGTCAGCAGGACTGAAATAGAAAGCAGAGGCCGTTGCCATGTGACATGAGGCCTCAATATTTAAGGTATACTGGGTTTTTTCTAGTATTACAAATTCAAGCCAAGGAATCCCAAGGATCACAGCAAGCCGGTACTTGCTGCTGACCCCAGGAGGACGCAAGCTTTCTAGCCTCTGAAACTGTAAGACCACAAATTCTCATTGTTTAAGCCAACTAGTTCTTTGGTATTTGTCACTGTAGCCTGGAAACTAAGATACATAGCAAGCCTTAGCACCCTTCCTGCATATTTGCCTCAAGAGGCTTGGAAAATAGCCTAGGGTAGTGACTTGTGCAAATTCCTCTCTACATTGCTTACCCCAGGAAAAACAGAGGCTTTATAGTGGCACCTCTGATGCTGGGAGACTCTGAGGCCCCAGGAAAGATCTAGTGGCCCTGGAATCATGTCCTTGGTGTGGTAGGAAGGGCCCTTGACAGGGATTTGGGAAGGCAGGGTCCTGGGACTGCTGCTTTGCCCCCAACTGGCAGGGCGACCTTGGAATGGTCATTTGCTTCTCTGGGCTTCTCTAGGTATCAATCCCCCCACCCCCATGTCAATGCTGGACCAGAATCAGAATCTGAACCCACCTGGGGAATACAACATACAACTCCCCAGGTATAAAGGTGGTTCACCTAGCAGGTATTTTCCAGTCAGGGTATGCAGGGTGGAAGAAGGGTATGTGTGACTTGGAAAAGCCCTAATGTCATTGTCACATCTCTCCTAATGTGCTCTGGTAGAAAGTTGTCAAATCCTTTCTTGTCCTAATGATTTATGAATTTATAATTAATTAGAAGGAACCTGTCATTTTAGCACAGAGAACAGAAACAGTAATTCTGTACATATATAGTTAACTGTTTATTATTTTCAGTCTATGCACTGATTACATTATCCATGCCCTTTTGCAATCAGCCAATGTTTAATACTTACTATAAGCCAGATACGAGATTAGGCACATTTCAAATAAGTCACTTATAACAAAGAAATGGAAACTTTTCATACAGGAGGAGATTTTAGGGATCATCTATTCTCTAACCCCCTCTAGGTTACAGATGAGGAAATTGAAGTCCAGAGAGGTTAAGTGATCTGTCCAAGGTAACAGAGCACATTAAATTCAGAACCAGGAGCAGAGCTCAGGTCAGTGATGTGTGATTTGGAGATAAAGGAGCACTGACCTCAATGGTTGCATGGTGGTTCTCAGACCTTAGTCTACATCAGAATTCCCTGAGAAGCTTGGAAAATGTAGATTCCAGCACCTCTGCCCAGAAAGTCTATTCAGTAGTCCTGGAGTGAGGTCTGAGAATGCATTTTAACCAGCTTCTAGGTCATTCTGATGGAGAAGCCACAAGAACAGCATTTTAAGAAAAATACTGAGTTCAACTGGCATATTATATCCTTAGTGAAGTTCAAATCTTGAGTCAGTTAAGCCCAACCCATGGCGACCAGAGTGGGCCCCAACCATAGGCGTGGGGCACGTACCTGTCCCCTCTAATGAAATGAACTTCTGGTGCTGAACAAGGACCCATGGCATGGGTCAGTACCCTTGTCCCTGCATTGACAAGGCTAGGTCAAATCTTAGGTTGCTGGAATGGGACAACCTTATGGGCTTTTCCAGACCCTGAGATGTGCTCTTCACTTTCTTTGGTTTATTCCTTGTCAGAGTCAAGACGAACACCCAAGAGGGAATGTGCCTTTCCAGTTATTCATAATACAGCTTCAGGGGAACTTGGGTCCAACGTGATTAACAAAACCTCAGAGACATTTGTTTGTACACATGCTTCAAGAGAACCCAACTTTTAGATGAGTGTGTGCACTTTGCTTTTAAAAGTGATTCTATTTATCAGTTCTGTTTGTATTACTTAATTCTTTGTTGGCTGTAACGATTCAAGAGGCACTGTCTCAGACAATAATGAAGGATCAATAATCCCAGGCCTCAAAAAAAAAATACTAGAAATGGAAGTAGGAAGGTGATAGTAGCCTCTCTGCATCTCTTGTCTGGTCAGACTTCTGTTTCATTCACCTCCATCCATCCCTCTTTTGACAGCTGTATATGGTCCACAGATTTCCATAATGATCACTCAGAGATAACTACTGATAGCATTTTGGAATGTGTCCTTTTAGGGCTTTTCCTGTGCATAGATGTATACTTTTAAATAAATTCAGGATCATATGTTAGAGATTCTTCTATAACTGATTTGTTGTACTTATCAATAGATGAACCACAAATGTGTTTCGATTTCATCTGTTTTTCTGCATAATCATTTTAATAGCTGACTCCTTTCCTATTTATGGATGTTCAGTGTGGATATTCATATCCAACTTGGTCAGAGTACCTTAAACTTAAAAAACATACCACAAACCATTTATTTTAAAATAAAACATATAAATCTACATTTTTTTTTTATCAGTCCAGAGAAAAGGCTTTGTCATCACTGCAATTTCCCCCCTCATATTTTACAGTTGTCTGCTCTCACCTAATTCAATAGTACTTTCTCTCTGTTTTGACAACTCAACTTTTATCTAGTCTTTCTAAAACATGTAGTCCAGTTTTTGGAGAAACAGAAACCTCTTCTTTTGTCATTTCATTGCTGTATATATTATTTAATTAAATTACATAATTACAATAGAAGCTATAGCACATAAACAAGTTTAGGAACAAATACAACTGATTCATGGTGAGTTTACAATTCCACTAGTGGGAGGATATGCGTATGGGTTAACTGCAGTAGCCAACTAGCTGTGAGCACTCAGTGGGCTTGGGCATTCAATTGTAAATTGACATAAAGAATGGAAAGTTAAGGTTAATCCAGGGAGCTATTTAGGTTTTAAAGAGTAGTTCTACTACAAGATATTGTATTTAACCAATTTCCTATGGTGAACATCTAAAGGGATTTTTTTCCCCTCACAACTAAAAGTAATGCATCATTAAATATCCATGCAGATAATTCTTTGGGCACTTTCATGATTATTCCCAGAATTGGAACTGCTGGGTAAAGGTATAGATTTTAAAGACTTTAAATACACATTTCAAATTGCACTCCAAAAAGGTTTTCCTGGATTTGGTCTTTTAAAATGCAATGTAAAATAAGAGTTCTTTAAACAGGCATTCTAATTAAGGAACTAAATTCATTTTTCTGCATATAGCAAGAATCAAGTCTGATCCTTTTATTCTAAAACAATGACTTATCTTCCAAGACATGGCAGAAAAACACCTTCCCTTTGTTTTCTGTGACAATAGCAACAGTTCCCACAGATGGAATTTATTTTTCATCTAGTAACTCAACCCATTTGGTTTTAGGATGTGGCCGGGAGAAATGAGCCAAAAATGCAAGATTAAGGCAACTTGATTTTTAAGCTGTGTATATAGTTCAGCCCTGAGTTTGGCTGATACAAACAGTTTCCATGGTTTGGGAGTTCTTGTTGTAGCAACAAGTTCCTTGGGCAGCAGTCAGTAAAATGCAAGGTCCCTCTGTGAGGAACATTTTGAACTCTGAGAGTACAAGGTTCAGATCAGGTGGTGTCTTGGGCTGGTTCTCTGGAATGCCCATCATTCCCCAAGTGCAGGCCAAAAGTAAAATAGTCATCAATTTCTCTGAAATTTTTCCATTGTTTGCAACTTCCTAGTAGGAGAATTCAACCTGCTAATTTCAACAGGGCTCAAATGCGGGATACTGGCCGAGGTATATGACTCAGATAATATGAAATCTCTATATTATCATTAATTTGAAGCAACTGCTCACCCCTGGCTTCCTCCCCACAATATTTGGGATGGGTGCCAGAGAGAACAAACTTTATCATCCCAAGGATGTTTGTCAGAGCAGATCATGGTGCATGAGGCTTGAGAATGGATATTGGAAAACAGGCTCTGGGGGGAGTGCTGAAGATGAAGCTGAAACACTTGGCCAAACCAGGTTACCCATCACAAGAGTTGAGCAAACAACAAGAGCCAAGGAACTGGGCTAAAATGAGGGGGGGTGAGTAACCAGGAAAGCCAGAGGGCAAGTGGGAGGAGGTCTGGGCAAATCCTGCTAGACTAGATGGCATCACTGTCCATGGATGCTTTTTACATTCTCTTGGCGTATATTTGTGTGGATGAACTGTGTTCATTTAAAAAGCCTGGGATGAAACGGGGCATTAGGGCCTGGAAGAGAATGTCTGCGATATGGCAGAAAGAAAATTGGGAAGCTTATTTGAACCCTAGGTTTTAAAAGAGAGGTGGGAGAACAGGGAAGTCAGAGGTACTACCCATAGGTAGGAGGTTAAGGAAAGGTTTCTTGAATCCCTCTCAAGTCTCTCTCCCAATTGCTTATAAAGGCTTCGAATAACCCAGTGAAAATTTTTCTTTTTCCAGGGGTGGTGTTGGTGGTGGTGGGGATATCTACTTTTTGAAATTATTTTTGAAATGATAGGTACTATACACACACACACACACAAACATGCACAAGATTAAATGAATTATGATACCACAAATCTGGTTTAAGAAAAATCACTTATCATCATCTTTGAAATCTTCTGTAAGCTCTTCCTCCTTCAGAGGAAATTGTTATCCTGACTTTTGGGTTACACATCACCTTGCTTTATTTTAAGATTTTACCTTTTATATTTATTTCTCTAAAAATAAATTGTTCTGTTTGCCTATATTTATTTGAACTTTATATAAATGGAATTTTACTAAATTCTGCAACTTTAAAAAATCAATATTATATCTTTGGATTCATCCATGTTGTTGCATGTGTGTGTAATTCATTTGTTTTCATTGCTATATAAAATTATATTGAATGAATATGTCACAATTTTAAAGCTTATTGTACAGCCGATGGACATTTTATTATTAACAGATCATCCATCCATATAACCATCACCACGGTTAATTTTAGAACATTTTCATTACTTCAAAAAGAAACCCTGTACCTTTTAGTTATCACCCTTTTATCCCCCCATTCCCTCCCAGCCTTAAGCAATCACTAATCTGCTTTCATCTCTAATAGATTTCCCTATTCTGGACTTTCAGGCTAATGGAATCTTATAATATGTGGTCATTTGTGACCGGTGTCTTTCACTTAGCATATCTTTTAAAAGTTCATCCGAGTTGTAGCATTTGTCAGGACTTCATTCCTTTCTATGGCCAGATAATATTCCATTGTATGGATATACCACATTTTGCTTATCTGTTTATCTGCTGATGGATATTTGTGTCATTTCTACCTTTTGGCTATTACGAATAATGCAGCTATAACCATTAGGGTACAAATTTTTGTATGAGCATTTCTCTTGGGTATATGCTTAGAAGTGGAATTGCTGGGTCATATGTAACTATGTTTTATGTGGTTAACATTTGTGGAACTGCAAGATTATTTTCCAAAGTGGCTATAACATTTTACATTCCAACAAGCAGTATATGAGGGTTCTGATTTCTCCACATGACATTTTTAAAATTTTTGTTTGTTTTTTATGTTTTTAAATTATTTTTAAGGAAGTTTTAGATTTCATAAGTATTATATCAAAAATATAGGGGATTCCCATATACCTCACCTCATCCCCTTCCCACACTTTTCCCCATTAACAACATATTTTTATTAGTGTGGTACACTTGTTACAGTTGATGAAACACATATTGAAGTATTGCTACTAACCATGGTCTATAATTTACATTATGTTTTACACTTTGCACTGCACAATTTTATAGGTTTTGACAAAATGTATAATGGCCTGTATCTGTCATTGCAATGTCATGCAGAACAATTCCAACGTCCCCAAAATGCCCCATGTTATACCTATTCTTCCCTCTCCCTCCCCTCAAAACCACTGTTGACCACTGCCTTTATATCAATGTTACAAGTTCTTCCATTACTAGAATAATAATAAGTCTACTTTAGTCCATAGTTGGTTTCCCTCCTTATGTTTGTTCATTCCTCAGTCTTGAGGATTTGGGGATGGTGATGTCCAGTCTGCTTCTGATTGAGAGGGGGCTTAGATCCCATGGGGCAGATGGGTGGAACTATCTTGCTTGTAGTTGTAGATATTCTCTCTTTTTTGGGATGGGCCTTGTCTATCATCATCCTTTTGTTAGTTGTCCTGTGTGAGTCTGATGAATTGGAGGGTAGGTGTTGGCTGCAAGTTTCCTGAGATTCAGGGCTCAGTAGGCATATGACCAGCCAGAAGATTTAAGTCTCTGGGACATATATTTAATGGGTATCGTGCTAATTATAGGTTTTGATTCTAGCCATCCTGGTGTGTATGAAGTATCTCATCGTGGTTTTGATTTGCATTTCCCAGATGACTGATGGTGAGCATCTTTTTTTTTAAGGCATTCAACTGATTGGATAAAAGCATCACCCGTTGATGATGCAATCTCCCTGATTGATGCAGATGTAATCAGCCATCCATGAAGTAAACTCACTGGTGATCGAAGTCCATAAATGCTCTTGTATTACAATTAGCCCAATGCTTGCTGGAACAAACACCTGGACACAATTACCTGGCCGAGTTGACACATTAGCCTAACCATCACAGTTCACCCCTTGTCAACTCGGCAATCATACTCATTACCCTAAACCATACTTAGTCTCTAAGTAAAAACAATAACAGACAAGCATACATATATATTTCCGCCTAACAATATTCAGCTCCCCTGCATACAACCGGAAATGCATTCCCCACAGAATAGGGCGCAAGTCCTTGGGTAATATTCACTCTTAAACTTGACATCCTTAAATATTATGATGTGGAATTAATACAACTTTTCATATGATAGGGGAAAACGTTGGGGAAGAAAACAAGAAATTTGTTTTGTGTTCATATACAATCATACTCATAACGAAACAAGGAAGAAGGGTTCATGACTATTACAGTCCTCATTTCTGTAACTGGTCACGTGGTCAAAGTTCATATTTATCACTACCTTCTTCCACTACCCATTCCATGTTCCTGTTATCTTCGGCAAGCACTTCAGCTGGCTGTGGTTCTTTGCCTGGTGGGGTGACCCAAACTTTCATTCCTGAAGATTCTGGGTTGTTGTTAGTCCTGCTCGAATTGTTTTGTTGCAATTTTCCATTGACTTTAATCACAGGGCATGGCAGTACTAGGAGACACCCTAGAGGATCTCCTGCATTCCAGACAAACTCTTCTTTACCCCCATTATGTGGATGTAGTCCTATTTCCCCTTGATAGTCAGGATCAATCACCCCAGCCAGTACAGTAATTCCCTTCTTTGCCTGTTGATTCACAGGTAAGAAGAGCCCAAAGTGGCCAGGTGGCAGTCTTAACTGCCAGTTCAGTGTAATCATTGTTATGTTCCCTGGTGGCAGCACTCCTCCTTTTGGGACTAAAACCTGTAGACAGCAGAGCTTAAGGTTGCAGGGACAGGAAGCAAAAAGTTTCCTAGTGGGTCACTAGGGGTAATAGTGAGTGGTGCCACTCCCATTTCCACCCCTTGATTCCTGGACCCATGAATCCTGGTTATGGGAGAAACAACACCACAGAGAGGACACTGATTCAGAGCATACACAGCCTCCTGGAGAACATTGCCCCAGCCCTGCAAGGTACTAGTTGGCACCATAATTGAGTCTTCAAAAGGCCATTCCACCGTTCTATTAATCCAGCTGCTTCAGCATGGTGGGGAACATGGTAAGACCAGTGGATTCCATGGGCATGTGCCCATTCCCGCACATCATTTGCTGTGAAATGGGTTCCTTGATCAGAAGCAATGCTGTGTGGAATGCCATGGTGGTAGATAAGACATTCGGTAAGTGCATGGATGGTAGTTTTGGAAGAAGCGTTGCGTGCCAGAAATGCAAACCCATAGCCAGAGTATGTGTCTAGTCCAGTTAAAACAAATTGCTGCCCCTTCCATGATGGAAGTGGCCCAATGTATTCAACCTGCCACCAGGTAGCAGGCTGGTCACCTCAAGAAATGGTGCCATATCGGGGGCTGAGTGTGGGTCTCTGCTGCTGGCAGATTGGGCACTCAGCAGTGGCTGTAGCCAAGTCAGCCTTGGTGAGGGGAAGTCCATGTTGCTGAGCCCATGCATAACCTCCATCCCTACCTCCATGGCCACTTTGTTCATGAGCCTGTTGGGCAATGACAGGAGTGGCTGGGGAAAGAGGCTGAGCATTAGCCAAAGAGTGGGTCATCTTATCCACTTGATTATTAAACTCTTCCTCTGCTGAAGTCACCCTCTGGTGAGCATTCACGTGGCACACAAATATGTTCATGTTTTTTTGCCCACTCAGAAAGGTCTATCCATATAGCTCTTCCCCAGACTTCTTTGTCACCAATTTTCCAATCATGTTCTTTCCAAGTACCTGACCATCCAGCCAAACCATTGCCAACAGCCCATGAACCAGTGTACAAATGCACCTCTGGCCATTTCTTCTTCCAAGCAAAATGAATAACTAGATGCACTGCTCGAAGCTCTGCCCATTGGGAGGATTTACCCTCACCACTATCCTTCAAGGATGTCCCAGGAAAGGGTTGCAGTGCTGCAGCTGTCCACTTTTGGGTGGTACCTGGATATCGTGCAGAACCATCTGTAAACCAGGCCCGAGTTTTCTCATCCTCAGTCAAATGATTGTAAGGGACTCCCCAAGAGACCAAAGCTGTGGGCTGGGAAAGAGAAGGTAACATGGCAGGGGTGGTGACCTTGGGCATTTGCTACTTTCTCATGTAACTTACTTGTGCCTTCAGGACCTGCTTGAGCCCTATCTCGTATATACCACTTCCACTTTATTATGGAGTGCTGCTGTGCATGCCCAACTTTATGGTTTGGTGGGTCAGACAATACCCAGCTCATGATAGGCAACTCAGGTCTCATGGTAACTTGATGGCCCATGGTTAAGCGTTCAGTCTCTGCTAAGACCCAGTAGCAAGCCAAAAGCTGCTTCTCAAAAGGGGAGCAGTTATCTGCAGAGGATGGCAAGGTTTGCTCCAAAATCCTAAGGGTCTGCATTGTGATTCCCCTATAGGGGCCTGCCAAAGGCTCCAGACAGCATCTCTATTTGCCACTGAAACTTCCAACACCATAGGATCTGCTGGATCATATGGTCCAAATGGTAGTGCAGCTTGCACAGCAGCCTGGACTTGTCGTGGGGCTTCTTCTTGTTCTAGCTCCCAATCAAAACTAGCAGCTTTTCTGGTCACTTGGTAAATGGGCTGGAGTAGCACACCCAAATGAGGAACGTGTTGTCTCCAAAATCCGAAAAGGCCAACTAAGCATTGTGCCTCTTTTTTTGGTCGTAGGAGGGGCCAGGTCCAATAGCTTATCCTTTACTTTAGAAGGGATATCTCGACAGACCACACCACCGTACACCTAGATATTTCACTGAGGTGGAAGGACCCTGTATTTTTGTTGGATTTATCTCCCATCCTCTCTCACACAAATTCCTTACCAATAAATCTAGTCTTTGCTACTTCTTGCTCAGTAGGTCCTAGCAACATGATATCATCAATATAATGGACCAGTGTGATGTCTCGTGGGAGGGAGAGATGATCAAGTTCCCTGTGGACAATATTATGACATAGGGCTGGAAAGTTGATATAGCCCTGAGGCAGGACAGGGAAGGTATACTGCTGGCCTTGCCAGCTGAAAGCAAACTGTTTCTGGTGGTCCTTACTAATGGCAATTGAGAAAAAATCATTTGCCAGATCAACAGCTACATACCCGGTACCAGGAGAAGTGTGGATTTGCTCAAGCAATGATACCACATCTGGGACAACAGCTGCAATTAGAGTCACCACCAGGTTAAGTTTACGATAATCTACTGTCATCCTCCAGGATCCATCTGTTTTCTGCACAGGCCAAATAGGAGAGTTGAATGGGGATGTGGTGGGAATCACTACCCCTGCATCCTTCAAATCCTTGATGGTGGCACTAATCTCTGTAATCCTTCTTGGAATCAGGTATTGCCTTTGATTTACTATTTTGCTAGGCAGGGGCAGTTCAAGAGGCTTCCACTTGGCCTTTCCAACCATAATAGCCCTCACTCCACAAATCAGGGATCCAATGTGGAGATTCTGCCAGTTACTGAGTATGTCTATTCCAATTATGCATTCTGGAACTATGGTCCGGGGACCCACTGGGCCCACTGTGAGAAGGACCTGAGCTAAAACTCCATCAATCACCTGACCTCCATAAGCCTCTACTCTGACTGGTGGACCACAGTGACATTTTGGGTCTCCTGGAATTAATGTCACTTCTGAGCCAGTGTCTAATAATCCCCGAAATGTCTGATCATTTCCTTTTCCCCAATGCACAGTTACTCTGGCAAAAGGCCGTAGGTCTCTCTGGGGAAAGGTGGGAGGAAGATTAACAGTATAAATTTTTCTCAGTTTAACAGGATTTTTCCCCAAGGGGACCTGGCCTTCTCCTCATTCAAGGGGCTCTGGGTCTGTAAACTGTCTCAAGTCTGGGAATTGATTAAGGGGCCGTGATTCTCTGCGTCTGGAATTTGAGTTAGGATTTTGTTCACTTGACCTAGAACTCTTCTGCTTATGCAGATCCAGAAGAAATTTAGTAGACTGTCCATGTATTTCACTTCTAGGTACCCTGTGATCTATTAGCCAACGCCATAACTCCATGTGACTCAGACTATTCTGTGTGCTGTTTTGATTCTGTCTTCCATTGTGGTAGTCACGCCCACCTTGCCTTTGGCAATTAACTGCCAATACTTGACTTTTACCGGGCCTGCCGAGATCCGATCATCCCCATAATGTTTAAGGATTCTAATTCTATTACAACCTACCCCCCCAGTAATATCTGGACTGCAGAGAAGAGCAAGCACAGAGCTCTTCAGAGAAGATGGAGTTAGTCTTACAAATTTATTCCTCACAGTCCTGGTTAAAGGTGTGTCCTCTGGACATTCCTGGGGTGGGTGGGCAGGTCTCAAATGGTAAATCCATTCTAGCATTCCAATCTCTCTAAGCCTTTGAATCCCCTTGTCTACTGTATACCCGGGCAAATAGGACATCGCAACATCAGACATGCTAGGCCATCGTTTGGTCCATGCTTCAGTCAGCCACCCAAACAAACTGTTAGAGCCCTTTCTAACCCCTCGAGCTACAGCGTTGAATCCCGAATTCCTGCTTAGTGGGCCCATATCAATAAATTCAGCCTGATCCAACTTTATATTCCTTCTACCAATATCCTATACCCTTAGTATACATTCCCACACATATTCCTCTGATTTCTGTCTATATAAGTTGGAAAACTCATGCAATTCTTTCAGAGTATAGCATACTTCCTCATGGGTCACACTTTGTATTTCACCTTTGGGGGCTTGTTGTGATTTTAGTCTAGTAATGGGTCTCGAAGACAAGAGGGGTGGGGGGTGTGGGTAAGGAGAAGGATTAGAGATTTCTTGCAAGCTACTGACTTGAGGGCATTCCTTTGCATTTTCTTCTGGTGAGACAGGATTAATCTCTTCAGGCAGGGGTTGGAAGACACATTCCTCAGGGCAGATTGAAAGTTTTGAGGTGCATGCTGGAGTTTGGCTGTTACCTACCTCATGGCTGGGAGGAGTTCCAGACTCTCTGGGGCAGGCTGGAGGCTGGGCAGTGCATGCTGGAGTTAGGCTGGTACCTGCCTCAGGGCTGGAAGGAGGTCCAGACTCCCTGGGGCAGGCCAGAGGCTGGGCAGTGCAGGCTTCCACTTGGCTGGTACCCACGTCAGGGCTGGAAGGAAGTCCGGACTCCCTGGGGCAGGTTGGAGGCTGGGTGATACAAGGTTGACAAGGTGTGGTCTCCACAGGGCAGGCCATCACAGGTTTATCTGGTAAAGTCTCAGCAGAATTTAGGGTTCCAATGTCCCCACCAATATTATCATCATCCCATATGTCTCCGTCCCAATCCTCGGGGTTCCACTACTTTCCAATCAATGCCTTCACTTTAATTGCAGAAACCCTGCAAAGTTGAGATTTTAGTATCTTCTGTAATTCTGCTACTCATACAATGAGAGTCTGGGTTTGATTCTCAGATATCTCAAGTCTGTGGCTACAGGAGACAAGATTTTCTTTCAAGGCACATGTAGAAACTTTCATATCATTCATGCAGCATTTAAGTTTCAAATTTGAAGACTTTAGCTGATCTCTTTCTTTTGTAACTGTATCCAGAGTATCTAGGAGGAGCCAGCCAACATCATTATACTTTTTGACTCCGCAAAATTCTGTTAAGGTGTTGAAAACACTCTCACGCAGATCCTTGCTTCTTGTAAGCATGGAAGTAGGGGAATCCAGTTATGCTATTTTGCATATCTCTATTGCCAGCTCATGCCACGAACTGTTAGCAACCTCTTCATTATTGGAAAGGGAGTCATTAGTACCCCTGAGTCCAATTAGAGCAGAGAGCCAATTACAAAACTCCCAGAACCACCTCAGACATCCCATGTTTAAGACTCTGTTCCTCGAGAACCACTCCTGGTACCAAGCTGTATTAGTCAGGGTTTTCTTGGGAAACAGAATCAACAGAAGATATCTGTCAATAATGTGAGATTTTAAAAGAGTCTCTCACGTGACCGTGGGGATGCACAAGTCCAGGTTCCGCAGGCAGGCTGCAAACCAGGGGCTCCGATGAAAGTCCGATGAAAGGTCCTTGATGAGTTTCTGGGAGAAGTTGGCTGTCTAGCTATGAGCTGGGAAATTCTCTCTGAATGTTGAAATCACTTCCCCTTTTAAAGCATTCATCTGATTGGATAAAAGCCTCACCCATTGATGATGTAATCTCCCTCATTGATGCAGAAGTAATCAGCCATCCATGCAGTAAACTCACTGGTGATCGAAGTCCATAAATGCTCTTGTATTACAATTAGCCCAATGCTTGCTAGAACAAACACCTGGACACAATTACCTGGCCAAGTTGACACATTAACCTAACTATCACGCTGTTCTTGTCATTACTTTTTCTCTTACATGTGCTATAAATGCACAGTACATCGTTACTGTTTTTGCTTTAGATGTCCATCTTTTAGCAATTTAATATAAGAAAAAATATAAATTCCATATTTACCTTCATATAGTCATTTCAAGCACTCTTCATTTCTTTGGGTAGATCTAGATTTCTGTCTGGTATCATATTCATTCTACCCATAGAGTGTTTGTTTATATTTCATATACTACATGTCTGCTGGTATACTTTCCTCCTTCCTGTATATCAGAGTATCTCTTCATATTCTGGCCCCTCTCCTTGTAGTAGACTGCTATTACTTATTATTTGATGCTTTCTTGCCTGGTGGTAAGGGTCAGGGTGGGATGGGATGTTGTCTTTTGTTCTAGTTAGTCTGAGCCTTTGCAAGGGCTGTGTTCTTAGGTCTTGGAATGGGGCCTTCTCGGTGTAACCTCATGCCTTTCTTGCAGGAGTTACTTTGCCCTTTTCTCAGTTCTATACTATGAGTAAGTCTTTTTCAGATCTCCTGTCCTGCCCCAATCTTCCTTCCTTCCTTCCTTCCTTCCTTCCTTCCTTCCTTCCTTCCTT